>CM052147.1:4087174-4178135 GCA_028455555.1 Augochlorella aurata
GCATGACTAGATTAGCACCGAGTCCTCGATCTTGCAGCGTTTTCGCGTCAAGTTTTTCACATTCTCGAAACATTTACGGAAAGCGGAATAGCCATAAAATGTATCCACTTTTGACAAAAATCAAAGTACGCAAAGCTATTTTTATATTATATTTTACATCATAAAAATATAATTATAATTCGCTCCACAGAGAAATTGGAGCATCGCTAACTTTACTGCAGGAATTGTCTCTATTTTACGATAGCATAGTCTAATTTTTAATATCATGCATGCCCATGGCTATAGCGTATCCTAAATCTGAGAGTATGCTCCTGGTGCCGAAAAAGTGCAAAGTTTAAGGCCTCCTACGGAGTTGCAAAAATTTTTTCCAGCATGCTGTTTCACATAGTCGCAAAACTCGGACCTTTCCCTTTAATTTGAGGGCACAATTAGGTCGCTGCCATTTTTTCTCGCAAGATTAGAGCACGTTGAATGAAAAATGTGCCGCCCGGATCAGAGTAAGAATAAATAAAGAATAAATGAATAAAAATATTTCAGTCTTGTAAGAATCATGCGACTACTCGCGTTCTTTCCGTCGCTTTTCAGGTAAGCAGCAACGATCCGGGAGATTTTCCCGTGTCGAAACGGAATTCGGCCGGACATTTCGCGAAGTATTTTATCAAGCGCGCGCAATGGCAAACTTTTATCGCGGCGAAATTCGCCGGGTCGATTATGGAAAACTGTTATTTGAATTTTAAACACTTTCAAGTTGCGCGCGGCCGGCTCCGTACAATGTTTGTCGAAGTTCACCGTGCACTATGCATCTCGGTTTCGTTGTGCGGCTGATACGCTTCCGAGTCTGCGAGCACGTCAAGCGCAGAGTACATAAATTCTGGACCTGTTACGTTCGCGGGCCAACGATACCTTCGCAAAAATATCAACGTTGACTTTAACGATTTCGCCGGGTTCAACAATCGAACCGAGTGAAATATTATTTTTAAATACCTCGGCGCGCGATCACGCCGAATAAAAACCGCGCGGATAAACGCAACGAGAATGAAAAGTTGTTTTACGGCGGGTCCACGTGTCGGCGCGACATGAGAGTCCATTTTAATCACCGATAAGACGTATTAACTTATAGACTGCGGATTCTCCCGCGAAATGAAAATTCCAATCAACAACTTCGGGAAATTAATATAATATAATATAATAATTAATATAATATAATACAGCTGTTTTAAGTAGCATATTTCTGATTTGCTTAATACAACTAGAAATAAAGAATAAATTTAACCCAAATATCGATTCATCATTAAACTCATTGATTTATTTCTAATTAATTTTTGACTCGGTCAATGCGACTGGAAATAAAGAATTTAATAAAATATTGATCTATAATTAAACTTATACAATATCATTATATTACGTTATATTAAAAATATTATATTTCCCTTCGACTTGCTCTATTTATTGTTCTATTCTCTTAGATTTACTATCTGCAAATTATCTCAGATTTTAATCTACTCTCAAACAAAATCGGAAACGCGAATGAATAAATTTCTTCGTGGAGATTACGAGTGCCCTCTGACCCGCGCTACGCGTCGGAGACTTAAACAAGTAGCGGACCACCGATACTCGCGATCCAATTTCACCTGACAGAGTGTCTAGGCCGTCGCGATAAATTCGCAGTGTCCAGCTCGCGACGCGCTCGTATTCGCTCGTATTCATTCGTATTTCGTTGCCTCTAGATTTGCAGGTTACCACGTTACGCGCGTCGTAAGTCACGGTATACACGGCCGTAAAAATGGCCACTGTTCGGCTATGCTACAGCGGACCCCGGCTAACATTCATTCCGGATCTGCCGTTTCGACGGCGGCTACATGATTTATCTGCGCGAGCTGCGACTTTCGGTATCTTGGAAAAAATGAGCACGGTTCGCGATTTGCAATTTAGGAGTATCGATAACTTCGTCGCAATCGATCGAATCCAGCAGTATTACTTCCAGAGAGATCGTGAAAATGATTTTGGCCGTCTATACTCGTTCGACTTTGCTCGACATACTCGTTTATATATTATACATTATATATTATATATATTACACGAACGTAAAGAGCATTTCTCTAGCTTTAAAATGCGTACAAGGAATCGTCGTTTGATGAAAATGGAACGAAGTGTAATATCGAAGAGAATGTATTGGCACACTCGGCTCGAAATTTTCATACTCTGACAGATCAAATATTTTGGAGAGTTTCGCGTCGAGAATTTCTGACGTGCATAAATGTTTGTTAAAGACAAGCTCCATTTATCCATTATGCGAACGAAGTGCCGCGAACGTTGGGCCGAGTTTACAGAAGCGAAACTGTCGGGACAATTCGGGGTTCTAGTAAAAAGAGGATCATTTATCTTCCTCGCGACGCTTATCGTAGATCAGAGTCTTCAAGAAATATTCTCGCCTCCGTCACAGTGCGGAATTTTCCATGTACACGAAATATACTTTGACAATGTCACAGTAAATATCGCTGTAATTTTAATATAAATATGCGTGTACAATTGTGCGAACCAGTGCAATTTTTGTGAACAATTATCTTTCTTTTTACAAATCGTGATGAGAATTTGAAGAAGCTAGTGGTATATTTTAATTTACGCTTGTTTTAAAAATAATATTATTTAATGACTGCAGTTCAGCTCCAAATTTACATTATCTACAAGCATAATGAACTTTTACGAGACACGTTTAATCGGCTACAATTCTCTGCATTTTTAAAAAATTCTTCTGGATGAAGCTGTGCAAATTAATTACGTGCTAAATGAAAACAGTGCAAATTGCATCTTCGTCTAATCCTCCGCGAAATATTTTTAATTTCACGTTGACAAATACGATCACTTAGGCATCACAACGCGATCGAAATTACGGGGCGGATCTAGAACAATGATTTCACGATTTTTATCGTCGGATGGTCTAGACCGTGCGAAAAGCAATTTTCTTCGCGAGAATTGCCGGGTGGCAATTTCTCGCGAGCAGGAAATAATTTCATCAAGCATCGCTGACGGTCCCTGACGGAGAAGAGATGCGCTGACCGTAATACGCGACACCTGGGGCGGCATTGGAGAACGTGGCCTTGGCGAGGTGTCGTCGAGAAACAAGCTCGAGGATATCATCTTTGTTCGATGCGCCGGTGTGCGACGGTCGAGGACGAAGATAACCCTCGTTCGCGAAGATTAAAAGACCGCGAAGCTAAGATTAGGCCTGAAACCGTCACCGTCCGGGTCTAGGTTAAGTCTGAGTTGCTTCCACGGCACGCGGTTTCGTAACAGACGAGGACGTCATTATGCATTGCAACCGGTTGAACGGTAATGGAGGAATTTTAACGCTTTAACTACTGCGACGGTGGTCGAGCATAATACGATGGATCGAGAATGCATCTACGGAACCGCGTTTCCTTTTATGCAAATTTAGTTTGATTTTCTCAGATTGAGAAGGTATTTTCACGACTTGACACAAGCAGAATAAATAATATATTTTATATATAATTAGAAACATGTGTTTCCTGGTAAATGGTTAAATGAAATTGATGCATGGTAAAAAAAAGAAGTTGCAAAATCAACTGTAAGCCTGACATTCAGTAGCTAATGAAACATATTACATGAGAAGATAAAAATATCTATAGTCTATTCACTATTTAAAAAATCCAATTTACCCCAACACTACTACACAGCCATTAGCTCGATGTAATTATCCATTTCGAATTAGTTATAGAACGAAGGATATTTCTTTCGATTTATAAATGATTGGAAATGGAAAATTACATCGATTGCTCGAGTCTCACCACGTGGAGGTTGCTGTGACTGGAGACTCGAAAGGGAGTCAAAACGAAATCAGAATACCCGTCCCATCTTCATCGTACCGATCCCCAACCTAACCAATCATCCTCGCACACTGTCGGACCAGCGTTTAACTACTTCTCGCAGTCTCATCAGTTAGACTGCTTCTTGGAGCGTGGTCGTTGCATCGATCAGCCGAGAATTCGTGCACGAGACGACTATGTAGACTTAATGGAGGAAGAGGGAGAGAGAAAAAGACAGAGAGAGGCAGAAACAGAGCACGAGGAAAGAAAGACAGAGACAGAAAGAGACAAAGACAGAGGCAAAAAGAGAGTGCGGGGGAGAGATAGAGGGAGGAAGAGAGATACAGACAGAAAGGGAGAGAGACAAAGAAGTGCAGAGAGGGAGAGACAATGAGAGACACAGTGAGAAGAGGAGAGAGGGGCAAAGAGAGACACAGAGGGAAAATGAAATAGAGACAAAGGTGGACAGAGAGGGACACGCAGAGCGAGAAAGAGAGAGAGAGAGGGAGAGGGAATGAGATATATATATAGAGAGAGAGATGAGGGATGGTCCAGAAGGCAAAAGATAAAAAGGACAAAGGCGTAAGACACACAGAGTAGTCAAACGCGAACCCTGGCCAGCGATGTCGTCGTTGCCATCGGGGAATAAAACTGCCGTTCCGGTGGGCGGAATGGGTTGCAGGGTGGAGGGCAGGGTTAGGGGTTGCGGAGACGTCCTGGGTGTTTTTCATCGGAATCGCGTTCCGCGGGGCTAGCACGCTCGCCGTCGGAGAATAATTGACCCAAATGTACCGCAAAAATAGCGGATCATAAATTACACACGGCCGGGAACGGGGAGTGCACTTGACACGGCCCTGTCGCGGCACGGTCAACGGAGCTCGAGAGGCAGACGACGCGGCAGAAAAAGAGGGTTCCCATTCAAGGTTACTCATTCTTCCGGCACGTCGTCGTTCGTTTCGAGTGGTGACAATCGGGGGAAACTGGCGGGGCCTCTTCAAAGGGCTGAATGCGTGCTCGCCTCGCAATCGGAGACGAGAGGCTGCGAACGGTCCTCGGTTCGAGCAAATATTTGCTCTGCCGATCACTAATTCATTATTTTCTGTCGGGCGTCGCGCTCGCCGGTCAGCATAACTCTTCGAATCGGTATGAAAAATATACATGATAGTGTAATAATTATTAGCGGACCGCGGATCTATGCGCATTTGTGCCATGCGAATATCATTTATTATAATTTATCAATGCATGGGATTACTATGATTATGTGTGCATTATATGTTGGCACGATCGAGTGACAGATATCAGGGAGTCCTATCCTGTCAAAGAAAATTGTACGAAATTCGTATGATAAATTCCGGGATCCTGTGTATTAATTATTACAATTTAATAGCGTATTTAACCAAAATACAATTACCATTTCGAAATACCAATATTTCCCTGTGCAACATGTTTCACCACGTAATTATTTTACAGACTCGAATGTTTAAATGAAATTCATTGCTCGTATTAATTTCTTGAGTATTATGCAGCCCGCGCGAGCAGCGTAATGGAGTCCGAAATATTTAAATAACAAACAATAATTGCTCAATAATTTCATATAGCATACGCTGTAACAGAAAATGAAAATTCTGTGTTAATAACAGTGATAGAAGAGGCTGATGAAAACGGAAGAAAACTCTGAATTGTGATAAATGGTGATTTGAATTACTGCCTTCGGTTAATAACGCCGACGATACCGAAATGTTCCTGTCGGAGGCAACGTCAGCCAGGAGGAGCCGTTGAAATAGTTCCGGATGCAATTAAACCTATTACAACACCCGCGTAATTTGAAAGTTGGACACTTTTCGGAGGGAACCTTGTAAATAATTGCAAACTGGGGCTCACCAAGCTGCTTGTCATATTAAAGACGACATGGTGGCTCTATCTGTGTCAAGGCAACGCAAAGGAACTACCCGTATCTTCGCGAAAACTGAAACGCGAAGCTCGTCTCTTTCCACCATTTTAATACCGTTTATCAACTACTCAATTCGCAATTGTTCTTCCTTTCTCTACAAATTACGCAATAAAGTCGACGCTATTTCGACTACCGCCGCGTCTCGCACAATCGAGTTCGCATTAATGCAAACCTAAATGACGTAGGAAGACCTCGCGTCAGCGGCGCGAAGTTTAAGTAACATTGACTCGATGGCAAACTCGATATTCGCTTGAAGTTCGAGGACTCGTTTGAAGTCTTCGGAGAGGATGTCGACACGGAGAGAAGCGAGACGATCTCCAGGTACCAAAAACCAATCCAATGGGGCGAATCTGCTGGAACGGTTCACTGGCGTGCAGGCCGAATAAATTGAATAGTCCGAATGATTGTAATGGATTGAGTAAATTAAGCAGATAGTACAAACAAATCGAATAAAGTGGGTCGTCGTCTAGAGTGCTTGATATCCCTCTCGTGTCGAATACCTCAATGGGGACGATAAGAAATTCGTATCACGTTTAAACAACGTACGGTTGCTCCAATTGAAATCATTGATATCATTGTTTGCGGTCGCGATTGTTCAAATATTCCGACAAGTTCGTCGCTTTCGCTCGTAATTCATAGCCTCAACTATTTGCGCAACAAACGCGGCTCTGTCGAATTCGGCGATAAGGATGACAAGATTTAACGAGTGCAGAGCTGCGTAAGCGACGTTTATTGAACTAGGAATGTTATAATAAATAGTATATTATTTAGCAAGTAAAAGCTGTAGAAGTTCCCATTTCATTTCTGACCATAATCCCTCGCAGGAAATTCTCCCGGAAGTTTCTCAGTCTAATGATTATTAAACGAAACAGCGTTTTGTTTATCCGCCGAGCTAATTAAAAGCTGACGATCTAATAAAAGATACCGCGTGTAAAGATAACGTGCTACCATATTGGAACGATGAACGAGGCGAAGGAAATGGTGATGGTCGCCGTTAAACTGGCGCAACGTTCGCATCGAAGATAAAGAGTCACATTTTTATTACTGCTTAGAAGATTCCATGGGGTCCGTGCGAAAATTACCATCGCGAATTCTCCCGCGCACCCTTTGTTCGAGAGAACAATTTTACCCTTCTTGAACAGTTTTATGAATACCGCCGGGCTTTATGAAGTAGCATTTGCTATGAATAAGTACGAATCTGCGGTTTATTAGCATTCGTAAGATAATACGATCCATAAACGAGGAGATGTCAGTGTGCCGGAGATATTTTAGAAACGGGAGCAATGTAGATGCATTAGCAAATGCATTTACCGAAATATGGTGGCATTACCATAAGGCGGCATTATCTTTACAGCTTCGGGGTTAATAAAAGCCATTAATGCGCGTACAAGGGGGTAGTAGATTTTAAGGGAGATTTTGCAAAGAACCTTCCGCAGTGAAATTGATATTTATAGGCACTTTAAAGACGTTTTAAAATTTTTTGGAACGGAGAAAGGTACCGCATACTCTCAATCATGGTCGGTTTTTGGAAAAAATCGGCAATAATCGAGAAATTGGAATTAGTCGTGAATCGAGCGAGCGAGTAAACGTCGAAAGATTCGAAATTGTTGTGGCGACGCTGGTGCCCCCAGCGGGCTTAAACCGCGTCGAACAAAAACGTATCATTAGCGTGGTCTCTCTGTTTCCAGGTCAGCGGCGAGTGTTCCCGGCGAAACATGTAGAGCCGAGTCGTCCTCCGAGGCTGTGTAAAGCTCGCATTGTTCGGCGATCGGTTGCCGGATCGAGGAGAACGGCGTCGTGGACGGTGGTCGGGTGTGTGTCGAGGATCGCGCTGGCAAGCGTCCGGGCAGCAGCGGGGGGACTTGGCAAGTGGCAACACCCTTACTCGCGGCGAAGATGAAGGCCAACCTGGTACGTCGGCTCGTGGGCACGTCCGTGACCTAAGGCGGCCGGTCGAGTCTCTTCCGGCCGAAGAAGAGGAAGAAGGCCAAGGGCACCGGGTGTAGTAACTGGTCGGCTGAGCATGACGACGATCGCGAGCACCTCCGAGCCAGCGGAGGTATCCTCGGTGGACGTGACGACACTGCTGACGGCGATCTCGACGGAGGAGAGCCAGTTCGGGAACAGCAGCTACGCGAACGAGCAGAAGTGGTCCTTGCCGACGACGATCGCGAAGGGCTGCCTGCTGGGCTCCATCATCCTGACCGCCATGTTCGGCAACCTGCTGGTGATGGTGTCGGTGATGCGGCACAGAAAGTTGCGCATCATCACCAACTACTTCGTGGTCTCGCTGGCCCTGGCCGACATGCTGGTGGCGATGTTCGCGATGACCTTCAACGCCAGCGTCCAGCTGACCGGCAGGTGGCTGTTCGGCTACTTCATGTGCGACGTCTGGAACTCGCTGGACGTCTACTTCAGCACCAGCTCGATCCTCCACCTGATGTGCATCTCGGTGGACCGGTACTGGGCGATCGTGAAGCCTCTCAAGTACCCGATCATCATGACCAAGAGACTGGCCGCGTACATGCTGCTCGCCTGCTGGATCATGCCCGCGTTCATCTCGTTCGTGCCGATCTTCATGGGCTGGTACACCACCGACGAGAACAGCATGCACAGGCGAAAGCACCCCGAGCTCTGCGAGTTCAAGGTGAACAAGATCTACGTGATATTCTCGTCGAGCATCTCCTTCTGGATACCGTGCACGATCATGACGCTCACGTACTTCGCGATATTCAAGGAGGCCAACAAACAGGAGAAGCAGATGCACAGTCGAATGGGGAACGTGATGCTGCTTAGCCACAGGCCCAGCAAGGACCTCAACAATCTGAACGGCGAACTGAACAGCGCCGGATCATCGAAGACGCTCACTCTGAACGAGATCAGCACCGATCATCTGCACACGCCCACCAAGGACAAGAACATCATGAAGATGAAGAGGGAGCACAAAGCAGCCAGAACGTTAGGCATCATCATGGGGACCTTCATACTGTGCTGGTTGCCGTTCTTCTTGTGGTGCGTCTGACCTATCGGACCGTTCCTTTCCTCTCTCTCTCCCTCTTTCTCTCTCTCTCTCTCACTCTCTCTCTCTCTCTCTCTCTCTCCTCTGCTCGTGTGATCCGCGGAATTAAAGATTCTCATAAGGCCGTTTGTTTAGTGTCACGTGGAAATTGAGAAGGACTGTGCCGCGCGTGTGCATCTCGCTCGCGTAACCGTTCCAATTGTTCTCGTTAGCTTAAAACGCAATTAGGGAAATACGAGGACGGGAATTCGCGGCTGTGTGGATTTGTGGGCGATCGTGCGACAATGCCTGAAGAATTCGATGGAATTCGACTGTTCTGGACTTCTTGCTCCTTCGATTCTGCTGGACACGCAGGATCGTTAGCCTGGCTTCTGCAGCGTGGTGCTGCGGGTCTTTTTATTTCAGATTTTTGTGCGGTCCTTGTAACTAGTGCTAGATTGTCATTAGTTAGATTATGGAGATCTACAAATTATGCTGTGCTCGTATTCGAATTGCGACAGCAATAATCGTATCTCGATCATAGTAAGGGTCGCGTTAATTTTACGATTCCAGAGTCAAAGGTCGTTCGAAGACCATATTAATATGCAAAAGATGCATAATTCAGAAGATTAATAATTCAGTGTCGTTTATTAAACTCAAAATTCTGCAAAATATTGGCATTACTTCGTCGAGATGTAGCTTCTGCATCTTACATTTGACGCGAGCAATTTTTTTTTAAAAAAAGACTTATTTCTAAAATTTCTGAAATGAAACAATTGCACCGACCATGTCAAAATCGTCTCCAATTGACTGATTCTCATAACACCGCGTCTCCAGTTCCCATCTAGACGGGGAGAACAAATCGCAAGGACCGTTTATCGTTTGAGACAGCGAATTTGAACGAAGTTTGTCTTCAGGTACGTGATCACGACCCTCTGCGGCGACTCCTGTCCGTGTCCCGACATCGTGATCGCGCTTCTCTTCTGGATCGGATACACGAACTCGGCGCTAAATCCGCTGATCTACGCGTACTTCAACCGTGACTTCCGAGAAGCCTTCAAGAATACGCTGCAGTGTGCTTTCTGTTCGCTCTGCAGACGAGAGCCGTCCGACCTCGAGGCGCTCGATTTCCGTCGACCGTCCCTAAGGTACGATCTGGTCTGACACATTGAGGTACGCACTACATTCTATCGCTTTTCTCGTACCCTCTTTCGCCTATCTCTGCCCCTCGTTTCCGACGCCATTGTCTCGGAGAGCCTCGGCGAGTCCTCCTCGACCAATGGACTTTAGACGCTCCAACAACTTCTGAAAGGAAGCAGACTGTCTTGCTCGCGAACCAGGCTTTAGGTAGAAGCGTAGTGTTAACAATTTGTCCATCAGTATTATAGTATTAACAATTTATCCATCAGTATTATAGTGTTAATTTATCTATCATTCGTACTAGTTGACCTTTTTTTTATTTAATAGAATTTTGTAGTATTAAGTAGAAAACTATATAGAAATATAACGAATCTGTAGTTTAGAGCAAATAATAAATTATGCAGTGTCTCTGTTCGAACATTCTGGGACACCCTGTAGAGTATAGAAGCATGGAGAGACTTTTCCGGCAGACGTAAACGTTTTTTCATCTAATCCGCGATAGAAAATTGAACGAGCGATCTAGATTCGCGAAGCTGCTCGCGCATGCGACGCGGAAAGTTGTTCCAGAAAATGAGTGGCGTTTCCACGCATGATTTAATTAACGTGTCCTGATGTGCGAGTCGCTTTCCATTTGATAACTCGCGCGGCTCGCGTGCGACATTGCAGCTCGCTGCGGAATTGCACGTTACATGCTGCGCGAAATGCACAAAGCTCGGCCAGGAACACGCATTGGTGACGGGAGCAGCGAATTGCGAGTGCACAAAAGTTGCAGAATATAATCAGAACGCACGAAGTAGTTGAAGCATGACGCAATACATACTCCGCGTCCCTCCATTGTCAAATTTTTCATCGACGCCGCCGTCTATCAACCGCGCTTCTGCTCGGGGTTCTGCGAAATTTCACGCAATTTCGAATGCGTAACAAAATTCAATACGTAAATCAAATATCAATCGAGTTCGTGGAATTTTCAACGGTATCGTTTCTCCGATTCATACAGTCGAAGTTCGATCGCATAATTGTTTCGTTATTATTTTCATTCATACCGCATATAAAGCGAGTGGTTAAATAAAAATGATATTTATTGTACCGACAGGGGAAGCAACCTATCAGCGACGCATTCGGAACGATATAACAATCTCGTTAAGCTTCTTCGAAACCTTGTAAAATATACGATTTATCGTCACAGTGAATGTTAATCCGCTTTGTGCAAAATGGATGCAGAACAATATAATGTGATTTCATTAATATGCGAGAACGTGCAGGGTGTCCCATATTTATTTTTAAGAAATATAAGCCTTTCGTCACAAAAGAGTATCTAAATTCTTGAACACACCTGCGCAATAGCAAAGAAAAATCGTGCGATATAAGCTTGGACTCTTCTTGCTTTCACGGTCCATCATCAATCTTCCCGTAGGATGTTTTTGCATGATGTGATGGACGGTAAATTGCAGACCCTTCTACGTCGAAAATACCACGAATTGAAACGTCTGTAAAGACATTAGAGTCGAATCCACCATTAAAAGAATTCCTTAAAACCATCATACGTTTTAATTGATATAAAATATTAAAACTAGCCGCAAATATTTCCAACGTCATTTTAAATGATAGCGGTTCGATTTTTTATATCGGATATATTGATCACAATAATTGAAAATAAATGCATCTTTCACAGTATTCTATTTTTTATCACTTTTGTGAATATCACGGTGTCCAAATTATTTTGCAACGATTTTTAGGAGCGCCTCGGAGTGCAAAGGGTTAAATCTGGAAGAGTGAAACGTCATTCTATCGTTTCAAGCGTCGTAGCGTAGCGTCGGAATGATTCTGATGTCCACAGCGTAGCGCCTGGAGTCCGTCGCGGAGGGAAATTTGTTTAACAATCCGGAGGGTGTGCAGCTTGGGAATCCCGGTTAAAAAGTTGAGCGGCCGGTGGTAGTTGCGGCGGCGAGCGAGGGACCGCCATAAAACCGGGTGATTAGAAGCGGGAGAGGACATCACTTTTAATTCCGCGAGTGGAAACTAGGGCGAGTCGAGAACCGGACGCTCAACTTTTTCACGCAAATGCCAGCATAACTCAGGAAACGCGTGGCTCTCTTCCCGGCTCCCACTCTCCGCTCGAAAATGCTCCGCCGCGGAGAAAAAGTATATTACGAAACCGAAATCGCGGGTTTCTTTTGCGCCGAGAGCCCGATCCCGAGACTCCTCCCTTCCGCTATGAAATTCTAATGGTTTTTAGATGGACCCCTGATTCACTGTCGCCCGGAGAAACCACCCCCGTATCGTAGCTCTTTCCTCGCGGACTTATTTTTCTCTCCGCTCGGCGACACCTTGATCATTACCTTTTGTAACGCCGGCGAGATTAAACTTCGGAACTTCGATTATCAGAGACGCTTGCTCTTTGATAGCGAATTTCATGAGCACTTGCCGCTGCGCTTTCATACCGAGAAGATTGAACGCGATGTTTTATTTATTTATTGGCTCGGGAGTGTTGAGATAGTTTGCCGAGTTGTAGATCCTTTGGGGAAAGCAGCGTTTGATCTTCCAAACGGAGAATGCGTAAAATTGTTTTAAATGTCAAGCTGTTTCATTGGTTGATATTAAATAGGTTACGATTGAAATAGGTTCGGCGAAGCAGCCAAACGTTTTTCTATATTTATTGCGGAACCTTATGCAAATGTATATTTTTATGAAACGAAAATTTAAAAAATTTGTGCATGTGTAATACACAGTTGCTTTGCATTTCTACTTCCCTTTGTACTTTTATTTAATTGTTACCCCCTTTCGTAGAATAAGCTTGAAAACGCTGTGTCGTAGTGCAGTCAACTAAGTTTCTATGAACCTCCTACAAGGGTGGATTCAATCATTTCATTCATGTAACATGTTTACAACTTAACAATCGCCCAAGTAGCAGGTTAAGATTTTGTGAAGTCGTTGTACACTGTAAATGTCTGCTGTCCATTGCTGAAAAGATGGCACACCTGATTTCCAGAAAACAAGAGACTGGAGCTTGATCGATTGCAAAGAGTCTTGTGTCTCTGTGGTCTCCTAGCCTCTTCCATTTCGTTTTTATTCTAGACTTTTGATTATTATTCGCTGAATTTCTATTAGAAGTGCGTATCGGGAGGCCATATATAAGCGGACAGAGACGCAACGCATACAGACAATGCCTCTCGACAGAGACTGTGCCATCTTTCCAGCAACGGACAGTGCGCTGTACCGATAACGAGCCGAAACCGAGCAAATTGTATTGGCAGCGATCTCTTTCTCTGCTTGCAGGTACGACGACCGCACCAAGAGTATATACTCGGAGACGTACGTCAAGCACACCGACCGACGAAGATCGAGCGAGTACGGTAGCAGTCTCTGAGATGAGACGGGAGAGCAACTTTATACGTTAAACTGTATTCGCAATAAGATACGCGTCACACGTACATACGCCCACCAATACATCCGTACCGTCATCCACATAACCTCACACACGAGACACACGCGCGCGCGCCCCACAACACACACGAACTAACAAGTGTCGAGTGAACAACCACGTTGAACGCGTAGACCACAGAGATTCTCCGTTACGTTGCCAAACCAAAAAGACAAAAAATAACACACACACAGACACTCGCGAACACACACACACACACACACACACACACGATAAACAGCGAAAGGAGCAAAACACGAATCTCAACAGGTACTCGGATCCTCGACAATTTCGAGCCGGTCCCGTGTATTTTCGGTTTCAAGAATCGCCACTCGAGGCACAACAGTGGCCGTCCGAGCTGCGCGAAGCATTCATGCATGGCCATTTTTACAAACAAAAAATATACGTTCCTAGAAAAAACTCGCGATGACTGCGAGGGGCCATTGAAGACTGTACCGATGCTTCGTCGATTGCAAAAATCGACGAGTCCTCAACATCTATCGTATGTTTGTTTTTTAAAACCAAATCTGGAATTTTGAGAGCAGACCGCAGACGCTGCAAGACTGCGTTGGATATAAAGGGTGTCCCAAAAGTCACTCGCAATCGGATAACGATGGATTCCTGAGGCGATTCGAAGTAATTTTTTCCTTTATAAAAATTTTCTCCGCGGTTTTGTTTATGAATTATTAAGGAAGAACACTGACCAATGAGAAGCGAGTTCGACTGGAGCAATGGAGGCCGAGCCAATCAGCGGACAAAGCCCAGATCCGCCGATTGTCTCGGCTGCCTCCCGTCAGCTGATCTCGCCTCTTATTGGTCAATGTTTATCGTTGATATTTAGTTAACGACGGCTCGGAGAAAATTTCTGTAAATGAAAAAGCTGCTTCAAATGACCCTAAATCCCTCGTTTCACGATCGCGATTTTTGGGACACTCTGTAGAACATTCTATCCTGCTGCGTTCGAGTTTGCATTGTGCAAAATGCATACAGGGTAGAAGTGAAACGAAACTGTGCAATCGAAAAGAAAGGCAAGTACGTGGAATTAAAGCACAACTGTGTTCCCGTTACAGAATTAAAGCAAAACTGTCTAACTGGCGTAAAAATAAACAGCGTACACCTAATGTAATATTAAACGAGAACAAGTGCAATGGATGCAGATGAGGGCGAAAGTGCGCATTCCACGCAAAATTGCGGCAGAGCTGTTTACCTTGCACAGAAACGCACTGTTTACCCGATGCTAAATTAATGCAGAACTGTCCAATTAATACAGAAGTAAGCAACAGCGCGCGTCTAATGTAAAATTGAAACTGCGCTGTGGTAAAAGCGAGCGAAACCGATAGACGAGACAACGAAAGTATAGAAAAGCTAATGTAAAATTAAGGGAACACCGTGTATTTAACGTGAAAAGAAACCTGAAGCGCGACGCTAAAATTCAGTGAAAATTATGCAACCGGACAGAAGAGAAAAGCGAAAGTACACGGTTGACGTAATAGTGCAACAGAACCGTTCGCTTAATGCAAATTGAATGCAAGATGTAGTCAATGCAGAAGGAAGAAATTGAAACAAAACTGTGCTAAATAAAAGGGAAAATAATAAAGAAGGTAATCGAAATTATGCAAATAATGCGACGGAAGAGGCAAAATATAGTTAACTGAAAGTATACTAAAGAAAAGCAGTGCCACCTGATGGAAAAATACGGAAAAATTAGCCGAGTCGACACGGGATCAAACGAAAGCTCCGCAACCACTATAAAAATAAAGCGCAACCTCATTGCTTATGCACAAGGGAACTATAATGCAGCACGGACCGTCTTGAAAATTGCACTTCGCTACCCTCGTCGTCGCATTTAGCAGAGTCTGCAGTTCTGCGTCAAAGCCAGCCTCGGCTGGCTCGCCTCCAATCGGCCGATTAAAAATTAAATCGAGGAGGACGGAAGCCGCGGCGAGAATGCAGGTTTATTGTCGCGCGTTTATAAATAGCGTATCTCGGACAAAAGACGGTTCGGGTAAACCGGAAGTACACGGGGCCAGGAAGACAGGAACATTGCCAAACGATCGTAGAGAGAAGCAGACCGGACAGGTAGCCGCGTACACGTGTTCAGCGGATGGACCGCGCCGCTATTGTCAGAGATAACATTGTCGAGCAGTGCTTTAAGAGATCGGGGCGCAGGGATCGCCGGATCGCCGAGGATCCAAGACCGTCTCGATCTCGACGCGGCGGCCGCCGCCGCCGGGACGACGAGTCTCTCGTCGAACCTCGATCGCTTCGCCGAGGTGCCTGCCTGCCGCGAGAAGACCACGAGGATGACGAGCATGATGTCCGATTGGGTGGCCAGGTTCATTAGCTCTCGAGTCCCGCTCGGTCTCTTTCTGCTTGCTGCTCCCCAACGCAAACAAACCGGAAGTCGGATAGATCGCGAGGATCGCATAAACGGCCGCGTTTGATTGGCAGCTCTCGGGGATAGAGTGCCGGGCTCCGAGTCATCGCGGGCAATAAATAAACAGCCGAAGGCAGTCGGTATCTGTTATTGGCTCCACGGCGAACCGCTTAAACTGCGGAACGGTTCGAGAAGAGATCAACCACCGTGTACGAATCCCGGATTCTACGCCTATGGCGGACCTCTTTGGTTCCCCTATCCCTGGGAACACCTGCCTGTAGAACAAGCCTGTAGAACGCAACAGTCCTTTAAAATTTATTAACTGATATAAATTATAATTTATTAGCTATTTCAATTTATTAACAGACTCCAGATAATATCATTAATTTCTTCTAACTCGAAAATCGAATTCTTCCGTTATCAAAGTCTAGAACCGAAAGGGGTTCGAAACGCAGAATCCTTAAATATCTGGATTTTAAAATAAATCGACTTTGGCCACTTTCGCGATAAACAGCTCGTTTGAAAATGGCGGCCGATCGAAAACTGAACGGCCAGGTGCTTTTCGGAGCCACTTCTCCCGAACGAACGGAAAATTCGACCAGGCTTTCCGGTTCCGCGTTTCTCCGCTGTTCCGGCGAGAATCCGTGATTTGTGCCCGGTGCTTCCCCCTCCGTCGAACGTGGCAGGAGAATCGTTGTTACCGCTGTTTCATTGATGTTATTTATTATCGATGGAAAATACTCTACGCGACGCGTTACATGACAATTTATCCGTTTTATTCCCGACGCTGTTGCGTTATTATCGAATCCCCGCGTTCGAGCAGACGCGCCATACCAAAGAGAGATTGCGTGCCAGATCGTTATTGTTACTGTTGTTGTTTAATTAATATTATTTATCGCCGGGCCGGAGCAGTTGTTTAACGGTTGTCCGGGCAATTATCTGTCGGTTTAGATGAACGGTTATCGGTTCGACGGATCGCAGCGACACGCGGAACACGTTCTATCTCGTTGGCTTTCTTCCCTGAATTCCCCGGCCGCGGGAGAAAATTCGTGGAAAATTCGAACGGAACCGCCGAGTTTTTGTTAATTATTGTTTAAGAATGTCCGTCCCTCCGATGAGATCGAGGTGATCTTTTACGAGTTTTATTCGTCGCGAAGATTTGTTACGAAAGAAGATACTTAAATTATTTATTTATTTCGCAGTGTATTTTTTATTTCGAAGAACGTCAGCTTTTGTTTTTATTGTTGTCCGAAGCGGTATCGACGGAAATTTCAATATGTTTATTTGTTGAAAGGCGCTGGAGATTTTCGCGCGGTTCTTTTCCTATCTTTAAATTAAATGTTTGGTTTTAATCATCGAAAACACATGCTCCACATACTGTGCTACACAGAACTTTCCAGCAATTGTTGCATTGTTAACGATGAAAATTCGAATTCGCGAGTGGAAGCGTAAATATTTTTCATCGAAACGCTTCCAACTGAATTTATCGATTTATTTTATCGCGAAGTCTCTCGGCAGAATTACGCTTATCGTTGGATCTAGAGAACATTCGCCCTGATTGGTATATCCTAATCTCGATGGACGCGGAAACGCGCCAATCGATTAACTAACGAAATTGATTTGAATCCACGCTCTTTAAATAAACAACAATGAACGCGTGCCCGCGTCGAGAGAAATCGGCGTCGTCGAAGAAGAAATGTTTTTTACGCGTGAAACCGTAGCCGTTTGTACAGCCCACTCGATCGTAATTTATTTATTAAACGTACACCTTAGTTGTTAATTAACTGTAATTCGCCACGCGAAGAGAGTCTATTGTTCATATTTTATACCTCTAACCGTATAATCGTCGTCCGTTGAGTTCGTTTTTACCAAGTCTGAGAATCTAATTTATGACACGCCGTGGTTTTGTTTTCCTTTTACGTTACCTTTTTCGTTTTCTTTTCCTTTTTTTTATATATATACATATATATAAATAAATAATTAATTAAATAAATAAATAAATAAATAAATAATACGTATATCTACATATATGCGATTCACCGTTTCTCTGTGATAGAATGTATTAAAGTAACAAGCAAAACAAAAAAGAAAAGAAAACAAGAATTATTCACGATAATGTTGTACATAGTTTGTATATAATGCCGCTCCTCGGGGCGTTCAGTTGCAATAATTGAAAGTTAATACAGCGTTTCTTCCGTGATCGACCTATTAGCTCGTAAAACAAGAAAAAAGCATTGAGAGAGTGAGAGAGAGGGAGAAACTGGGAGAGAGAGAATGAGAAAGAGAGGGGGGGGGGCAAGAGTGAAAAGGCACCGCGTGGGGAAGAAATGTTCAGTCGGCGTATTAACAATCAAATGCGTACCGAGCGTAGTATAAATAAGCGAGAAATGACATTGCGTGGAAGCAGGCGTTGTGCAGTGACTTTTCGATGATATATTCGGTGCGTGATTTCTGTAACGGGTGTCTCGCCGTTCCATACAAAGCCGTTGTTCACACTCTCATTACGTACGCATGTTGTTGTCGAAGCACGAATACTTTAGTTCCGAATATACCAGTTCTATCACCGTTTTCCTTTTCAAACAGCCAAACGCGGGAACGTGTTGCGAGACAAACGCGAGATCTCGCGGAATCCCGCGGGTGTGTCCGGCATCCTGAAACTAAGGAGAACAGCGAAATCCGTTTCGATTTCCAGTTAATTCGCCTTCTTGCCACTTCGATTAGGGTTCCTCTCCGTCCCCGCTCCGTAATCGCGTTCCATACACGGTGTTACTATAACGAATCCATTGACTAACGAATACATAATCGAAGACTGCGGGTGTCCGCGCAAGCTTATATTTTTCTACGCAGGTATACGAAGAGAGGCAAAGTTCAGTGAGACGATATTTTTTATAGGACTTTCTAGAACGAATTCAGCACTGTAACAAAGTTCTATCGAATTCTGGGTTTCGTCGTTTTAGCTAGACATTTTTACGAGCCGCGATCGCTCGGAGATCCGCAGTCTTGGTTATTGTAACCGATAACGCGTGCTGCTCTCTATAACCAGGACGCGATTACGGAACGGGAACGATTTTTCCGGTGGTCAGATTCACAAAGATCGGGTTTACGAGTTTTAGCAAAGACACAGTCTAGTGTAGACAGAAATGTTCTAGTCAGCGGAGCACGCGAGGAATGATTCGCAAGCGGGGGTTCGTTTCGACGTCTCTCGCTTTCGTTGGTTCGGGAATGCCATTTGTTTAGCACTTTCTCTTGGTTTTGGGATGGAACACGTTTCTCGGATTGGCTAGAATCGCTTTAAAAAGCGCGTGGTTTCGTTTGTTTTCGTTGGTCGAATTCGGAGTACCGGGAATTTGCAATAGTTGGCACAGACGACGGAGGTGTAAAGAGAATAAAGAATGCACAAATACTGCAGAGCGCGCTGGAAGCGTTGTTTATGCGATTTTTCAGCTCAATCAACTTTATAAGTGTTTTGTATTGTTTGTAATAGTTTTATTGTAAACTTTCATAACCGTAATGTAACGATTATTTTATTGTAAAATTGATCTCCCCCGATCGATCAAACCGTTTATCGTCGCTCCTTGTTTCTTTTTGTATTCCCCTTCGCTTTATTTTGTACGCGGAGTGTATGAATTAAAACGCTTTCGAGTTATGTTGCACAATTATGTCTCAGTTCGCAAGGAAAAATAATACGATGACCGTCACACATTCCGAATGATTTTCTGTCTCGTTCTCGCTTCGTTTCTTTGTATGAATTTCCAGAAAATAAAATTTGATTATAATTCAGTAACAACAACCGGTGGCCCCGTACTTATTTTCGCCGACACTTCAACATACTTCGGACACGATGTCGCTAGGAACGATCGTTCTTTAGTTATTCGACTGTTAATTGACTTAATTATTGCTTCAATTATTAATTAGCTGATTTATTTTACGGAACAGTCGAACATAGTTCAACGTTAAATGACAAATTTCTTTATTAAATATAAGCGGATTAAATGAAATTGCATTTTGCAGAAAATTCCGTTCGATTTTTCATTACAATCAATTGCTTCGTTGTAATAAAATGTTATTTTATTACAAATTTCTTATTCGCCGATGTTAACGAATGTTACGAATAAAAATCGAGATAAATAGAATAGTAATTTGCAGGGAAATTATGTTAATTTTTCATTCAAATTAGTTCGACTCTTCCGTTCTTTTATTCTGTCACAATTCTACTGAAACATTGAAACTCTCGCCGCGAATTGTTGCAAAATTAAAACACTGCTTCTGAAAACTTTCCAACAATGTTTAATGAAAATAGGTTCAACAATCTGTCGCGTATTTTTGCTGGAAGTTTGCCGCTCTTCCCATCGATATTGTTAGCGCTGTTATTAAGTTGAAAGACACTTCCTTGCGGCAATTACTATGAAATTAAACGGAACAGCAATTTCCAAGATAATTCGCCTGATTTTCTACTCTTTCGTTCTTTCGTTCGGTTCCACCGAAGAGATCGGTAGAGCAACGCTGAAATATCGAGACGCAGTTTTCTCGGAATTTGTTTAGCACGCTCGCGGAACGCAATAAGGCGTTCGCCCGACCTAATGAACTGTTCAAAGCGTCTAATAAATGAAATTTTTGTCGAATGAAAACGCGACGCTGTCTGCGAGTTCACGGAGCCACGTGCACGCGGATCGAACGATCGCGCTCACTGGCTGGGATCGTAAATGAACCGTTGCCGAGTTTTTTTACGAGCTCTTTACGGTCCTCCATTTATGCCAGTTACTGCGGGATTGCACATTCCAGCGACTCCCTCTCCCTCGCGATCATTAATCCGTCGTCGAGAAAAAATTTTCCTCGGAACGCTTTCCAAAACGTTTTCGAATGACTGTGAAACCCGGGTCCGCGCCACGTCGACTTTTAATCGCCGCGAAAGAACTGCGAAACCGTAAAAAGATAACGCACCAAGTTCCGTTCCTAAATCTTTACAATTACAAAAATTCACGGGTTTCCTCGGAAATAATTTCCTGCTATTTTTAAATTAAATAATCTTATAATTATCCGCAATTTTTACGAGTTCGCGGAAAAATATGATTATTTAAAATTGAAAGAGAGGACTCGACATGGCGTGGTAGTATTTTTATTTTATTCAGTTTTACCTTAATAATGTAACGAGTGAATTTATGTTAAATCTCTAAGTTTCTTTTTATGTTTTATTTCAACTGTATTAAACTGTATTATTTTAGCTGCATGGAAAGTTATTTCTTGCTATTTCTTAGGAGAATTATTTAACGGCAGAAAAGTGTATGATAGGATAGATATGATTAATATACATTTATATTACATATTTTTAGACCGCCGAAATTTGCTGAGCATTAACAATCAAAATTTACGAGTTGTTCCAAAGTTGCAGTATTACGTTGCAGTATTGTCATGCGAACTTTAATAATAATTTTAATATTACAATGTTATACCGTTAATATCATAATTAGTATAGTTATTATAATATTAAGAAAACTTTGTTTCTTCCCTACTGATAAGACGACGCAGCCATTTTTGTTTCGTAACTAATTTCCCAAAGAGGTTGCTTTTTAAAAGTTCCTATTGACGACGCACAAGTCGAGAACAATTTAGTATTTTCATCGTGCAAAATGAAGTTAGTTTGTACGTTTTACAACAATTAAGTGGAGATTCCTTTTCACTTAACACTGCATCAACAGATAACGCGAACTGCCAAACCTTGACACTGTGTGAATCTTCTCATTAGTCGAACAATTACTGCAATGAACAGTAGATATCCTCAGAGAATATATTCACGAACTCGACATTTTCTTTTTATTCATTTTAGAATATATATATATTTTTGTAAGCCATCATTTTCTATCTCCCCATATTTTAAAGTTAACATTTCTGTTCATTTCAGGAAACAATCTAGTGATTTATTATAAAGAAATATTACTGCAAGTACCATAACCTAGAAGAAGAAATTGAGAAACGTTTCTACCTTACTACAGACACTGCTGAACATTCTTGTAAATACATTACATACACATCTACAACATAATTTTAAGTTCAAGTTTGTTATATGCATATTTATATTCTGCATCATAACATTTTGTTATTCTATTTCCACATTTATTTATTGCAATTTGCAGTCTATCCTCGCATTTCATCAACTAAAAGGAGATATAATTGCTAAAAAAGAAATCAGTTTAAAACACAGCGAGCTGCAAAGGGTTGAATTGATGTCCAAATCAAGATGGATTACTCGGGGAGGGTGGGGGTGAAGGGTTAACGTGGAGGAGTCTAAGGAACGCGTCCCGAAAACTCGAAAGCAAGGCAGGCCGCGGGGATCGCGCGCGAGAGACAATTATTAATCGGATCGATGAGTGCGACAGGCCCCCAATACGGATAATTATCTCGGCTAATTGAAGCCATCAGGCTGATCTGGAGGAGGTCGAGGCAACAGGCTGATGCGGCCGGGATTCAAGACTCGGAACCGTGCAAAAACGCGGCTTCAATTCACCGGAAGCCTGGCCGGTAGATTGAGCAAAATGCGAATTAAATACCTTGATAGGGTGAATTGGCGGAGGCGTGGATCAATTCCGCCGTGCACACCGTTGTGCAACGTTGTCGGCCATTTTTCTGTCCGGCTCTTTTTTCCGGAGATTGCAGCGGGGACGAGGCCGCTCGAAAACGCGAGCTGACAAAACCGAGCGAACGATATTCACGAAGCTTCCCATCTTTCGGAAGACGAACGCGTCTCTGTTCACGACCTAGCGAGCTAGTTTTTCTCGCTGCACCTCGGTGCAGCATGCAGTTTTATTTCGAATAAGGTGCCAGATTGGCGGAGACGTTTCCATTTGGTCGCGACATTTCGATTTGTTTATGCAAACGCGTTGTCAAGGTTAACAAGGGATATGTGCAGGTTTGTTTATCCAAAATGAAAACTGTCCGCATTGGCTGCAAGAAATAGAAACTAAAAATAAACATTCTGTTCCATTTAAATAAGAAACTTGGTTTTTCTGGTTGGATTGAACTCGCCAATCGTTGAATTAATTATCTACCAAGCTCACCGAAGACATCTAACAATGTTTAATTATTTCAATAATTCTAATAAAACTTTTAATAATTTTAATAATGTTAATTTTTAATTATTACTCCACATTTCGAGTATTTTAGCCAACTGTTCACGATCACTGGAACGAATGCGGACGATTCTTCTCTTGCATAATAAAGCCTGCATAAAAAACTGAAGGAATTGTTCAGCTTTGTCGCCAAGAATTTTCCGCGATTGTTTAACTGGACGTGGTCTCCGAAACGAAGGAAGCGCGATTAAATAGAGCGCTTCGAACCCGCGCAAGCTCGTCGACACTCGATTCCTATACTCGTTCGCGCTGAGTCACTGTGATTCAGGACTATTAGCAAGCAATAATACGATAATGTGTGTGATAACTAAGTAAGCTGTCTCGGATCACTACGAGATTATCGTTCATAATCGTTTCTTTGTAACGCCGAGGGCGGAGGGGTCAGCCATAGACCATCGTCGGGCACGCGGACTTTTCATAACGCGTCGACCGTGTCAGTCGCATTTCGGAATACATCTCACCGGAGACGAACGAGCCTCGAAGACTAAACGTACTTTCTAGCGTAGGTATTTTAAATGTGCCGCAATAATATATTATACGGGAGACTATGTCTCGAGACGATACGGCGTTCGGAAGAGACGGCCAGCGGTTTGCGTCGCACGTCGAGAAGAATAAGTTCTATCGCCGAACGAGCGCGTCGAAATTGCGGGAGAAGGTTCGCCAAACGTTCTGCAGTAAACTACGCGTTAATTAACACTCGGACGGCGAGGCTCAGGTTCTCATCAAATATAATAAAATATCGTTAGTCGCTAATTTCCAGCAATTAACTTTAATTTAGGCCCATGGAGAAATAAATCCGTACAGAAAAGAATTACCTTAAAAATATATATTGAAAGAAAAATTGTAACATTATTAATAATCCCAAGCATACTCACGGTATAATATTTTTATTAAAAAGGCTCCGTCGTTCGAGTGTTAACAATCATTTCTGTATAGTCGGTTGATCCATTGACGCTTTCGCGACTATTTATTGAAGTTTGTTAAGGGTGTTTATAATAAAAATCGTTCGAATTTGTTGAAATATTTGTGTCGCCGGGGACATATGGTTTCACGTGAATAATGTTTAAGTTCCGAAATTTGCTGGGGAAGCGATGAACGATTTTACGGCATTTTCGCGACGGTGGCAGAGAGGTGTTCGACGGGAAACGCGGAGCTAAACGCAACAATCGCGCGATTGCGTAATTTATTACGCACAAGCGAATTATTCTTTTCGATGTGTAATATTTCCGGGCCGTAATGCGCGCTGGTGCATTCGCGCGGAGAAATTGCAAACACAGAACCAACGCTGATTGAATATTTAATGTCACAGTACGACACTATTCGGCTCGAAGTACTCGTATTGAACACCGATCGCTGGAATTGCCGTGCGAGAATTCGTGCGGAACTCTATTGCTATTAAAAAGCGACAACAGAAATGTATTCATAATATTTGTGGTTTTTCTTTTATTCGAAATAACCTTGAAAAATAAAAATCTATTATATATAATTTTAATTCGATGTGCAACATGATTTGCAACTTCGGCAGCTTTTAATTTATGTTTACAATAATCTGCAACAAAATTTTGCAGTTGTTTTTCCACGGATAAAAATACAGGTAATAGTATAATTTAACATAATTGTACGTTTAATATAAATTCAATGAACAAGAAAATTCATATTTTAATCACCATTCGGAAACACAAACGAGCCAATCGCAATAACCTAGTAAGCATTTAGTGTTTAATTAATTAATAATTGAAAGGAAATCAATCCGTAATTTCGCTACAATATTCCACCATTGTGTCGGGGATCAATTACGTAATTTATCACTGTTTCAATCGCAAACTCATTAGTTTACTTCGTTTAAGATTATCTGCTAATGATTCACCAGCGAACAATGTAACGCGAATGTCCACTGTCGTTCGAATGGATATTTATTTTCAAAAATGAACAGCGAATTCTGTGCTCTGCAATTTGTCCGCTTAGAGCGAGCCAGCGCCCGGTACGATCATTTGCGAAATCGAGGATAGATCTCGAGAGATCGTGCGTGGATCAGACACTATAGACAATCAAAACGCGTGTCGCGAATTATGCCGCGACGCGCGAATCTCGCGATATTTCGCCTGCATCGGGTACTCGTGCGTGCGCCACGTGCCACGCCAATGATAACGATAATAACGGTAACCATAATTATTACGATAACAGTGAACGTCGTGGCGATCGGATGCATACAGGGTGTCCCAAAAGTCGCTCGCAAATGAGGTGCTCCTGAGGTCATTTGAAGTAACTTTTTCCTTTAGAAAAATCTTCTCCGAGGCATAGTTGACGAGTTATTAACGAAAAACGCTGACCAATCGGAGACGAGCTCGACCGGAGCAATGGCAGCCGAGCCAATCAGCGGAATTGGGCTTCGTCCGCTTTTTGACTCGGCGGCCATTGCTCCAGTCGAGCTCGCCTCTGACTGGTCAGCGCTTTTTTACTAATAATTCGTTAATAAAACCGCGGATCAAATTTGCGCAAAGGAAAAAGTTGCTTAAAATGATCTCAGGAACCCCTCGTTACTCGATTGCCAGCGAACTTTGCGACACCCTGTATATTACGCAATAATGCGAGGACTAATTCGAGGCGTGGAAGCAAACACCGTGTATGTCCTTGTAAATAGTGAATGTATAAAAATTGTCATTGTATAGCGATCACCGATATTGTAGCTGGATATGCGATTGTATTTTAAATGTCCACCATTTCTTTTTGTTATCGATCATTTCACGGAGATCAGTCGAAATAAAGATTGTGTCTTCGACGACTGTCTTTTGTCTCTGCCACCCTGCCATCGAATTCTTCCAGTCTACTGTTCCAACGACTACTGGCCAGGTATTTATGCAAGTTATTTAACTGTTAAAAGACTCCAATAAAAAAAACTTTTGATTAAATAGTTATAAAGTACCTCTATTGTAAGCATATCACCTCGGATGGGATTTCTTGTAAAAATGACAAAATAAATCTCGACGATTAAATTAGTAGTCTGCGTTTCATTTAGAAATTCTTTTTTTCTATAATGAGTATGGAAAAGATAAATGCCACAAAACGCTAGAAAATACTATAGATTCCTCCCAATTCTTTTTGCCTAAGGTGCAACGTCCAAGCCGATATTATTAATTGACCTCAGGTTTCCCCGTGTGATCGCAACCCTTCCAAGAAATGTCTTATCCCAGCAGTTTGTGTGCACCGTGACAGTCACCTTAATTACCATCTCGCGTTCTCCTTACGGAGTTCCCAGGAGACTGATTCGTCACACACGGCGTTTAATGAAATTCCTAAATTCAACGGTAAAACGGCGCGGCTCGCGGCGTGGCCGTTGCGCATTGCAGCAACCCCACTACGAGCTACGCTCCGAGCCGCATGTATCTAATGCAGCAGCTGGCGTGCACTGCAGTTACAATTCTACGAAGCCTGCCCCTTTGATTGCACCGCGCGCCGCCGACAGTTAATTACCGGGCTAATTCTTGTCTTTGTCATATCTTCGGGCTGGATCAGCCGCCGCCGGGATGCTGATTAATTATGGGGACGATATCTTAGCGCGGCCGTATCAATTACCTGGGGAATAAATGCTCCGCCAAGGAATATCAATACTCGCGCAGCAGTCGGCGAGCATTCCCGTTCTCGATAAATGTGGAATTCAGGATAACCTGTGTTCCTACGGGGAACACGAGGAACGGGAGAGGTGCAACGAGGAATTGATGGAAGAAGTTTCGAGGAAGAATCGCGACGTTGTTGACAGGAGATAATAAGATGCTATTTAATTCCGCTAGCAGTGCCCTATTCTTCGGCTGAAATAGTTTTAGGCATAGCTGTAATCATCCCTTGAAGGGGTGGCTGATATGAACTGTTAAAATACGGATGACTTTCGGCAGTTTTTTGATGAAATTTTTCACCAATTTCGATATATATTCTTTGACATTCTAAAATACTCTGATGGCAAATAAGTGGTAAGTAGATAATAAATAGTAAATAATAAACCTTGTTCTCCGCGATTCTCCTGACGGCCAGTGCTGATCGACGTCCAGTATTTTCCTTCTTTGATCTCTGTAAAAGGAAAAATAAAACTGAGTTACCTTTTGCTTGAAATAAATAAAGCTTTCTGTAAACATTTCCGTCGATTGCGAGTCGCTTTGTTGTCACAGTCTGTACTACTGTCGATTGTCTGTTTCAAGTGGAAACAGCGCACGCTGGTCAGACACGCTATCAGTAATATTCGTAAATATATGGCTGATTTCCAATAGTTTTCCTTCAAAATGTATCACTTCTCCTATTGCTCACCAGTGGTCGATAATTATGCAAATAAAAAATGAACTTTGAGATAAAAAATGATGTAACAATGTAATTTTGAAACTATGGATCCTCTGGCTTGGACGGCAGGAGGCGATACATTATTCAACCACAGGTAAGGCTACGAATAATTCTTTTCATTTTTCTTCCTGGCAATTACATAAATCCTATATACTTCAATAATTAATTAAAATTTATTAAGATTGCGACTCGCGGCGTATAACCATAACTGGTCGACGATGCACCCGGATTTCAACGGTTGCAGTGGTTGCAACGATCGTAGTAATTGCGGCGCGGGCCACGGCATCGAAAAGTTGCATTTTAATTTGATCGGCGGAACGTCCTGTTAAAAATGAGGGCGGGTGGAAGGACATAGTTCGGCACAAAGGGAATTAGGTTCATCCGCGGCGACAAACAAGCCAGTTGATGGTTTCTCATCAGAGCACTTGAAACTTAATCACATTGAGCGTTACGGCTAATAGGATTGCTTTCCGTGAAAACTGCATATATCGGGACGGGGGCATGTAATTATACCGGTATTGTCAGCGAGCTGTTACGAGAGACAGCTAAAGAGGGCCCCTCCCGGCTTAACAACGTTTCCTCGTTACTCCGTATTTGCTTTCCCCATCAAACTCTCCGGCCACAATCTAATTTAGTTTTCATTCGTAGACGTAACAGCGCCCGTGACTAATAACGCCGGATTCCGCTGCCTCGCCGAGCCTTACAGCTTCCTCTCTCTGATCTCTCTCTCTCTCTCTTTCTCTCGAATGCGGCCTCTCGCTCGCCCTCGTTATAATTGAACACATTTTATTACTTGCTTAACCACAAAGCTTGTTAAACGCCGCGGCTCGTCCGCAGAAATCCGCCGATTTACCGCCGCTACCCCGGAACGTTTCGCATCAAAGCCGCTTTCCGCTGCTCCGAACTATGCCAGTAAACTTAGGCAATTATCAGATGCCGGATTTTATAGATACATTCGAACGTGATACGTTCAAACGCGTTTATAACGCCGCGTGCGGGAGATAATTAGTACTGGGAAGACAGGGGTGGAAAGTAGCATCGTAAATCGTTTAAAATATATTGGAATTATCGTTGCAATTTTCGGGGAAGTTATATTTTTATTATTATTAATTTCTCGTTTTATGCACTTCACGTTGTATTAAACTAGCTCAGAGTTCGATAATGAGTAAAATAAACTGTCGAAATAATAATATTATAAATGAATGAACATCTGGAAATACTATTCCATTATTTTCGGTTCGATAAAATTAGATTTAGAACAGAAATAAACGTCTGTGTAAGCCCCGTACGTCGCGGTTAACGCGGAGATAAATTTTATTTCGCGTAAAAGTCCACGGGAGAATAAAAGCAATTAAACGGGAACATTTATATACAGCCATAATTTCGATTTCCACCCCAGTATCACGCGACGCTCACGTGCGTCACTCCCGACACAGCGACGGAACTAATTAGACGGCAATAAACGAACCTTCCCGATTGTCCCGTAAAACACATCTCCGTTGTAATCACTCCTCCTCCCTTGTTCCGCGACAGGGGGGTCAACTAAGCGGCGAACAATGCGAAACAATACCTAAATAAATCTTCGCAGCGCGCTGCACCGAACAATCGTTGATCAGCCTTGATTTTTCCCTTATGATTACTATTGTTCCGCCGACATAGCGGCTGGCTGTTCTTGATTAGATATTCAAGGTATCGGTTCCACCCCCGAGCCCTTTCGAATCAGTCGAAAATCGGATTTCTCGCGGCACTTGATTCGCGAGCCCGGCGAATAAGAACCGGCCTTGTAATCGAGTTACGCCGCGAGGCTATCCGGCTGCATAAACGAACTCGATTTGTCTTTGCTCTTGGACTCGCGAGCACGCGGCGCGTTTTCCGCACGGAGCCGAGAGCGGATCAGCGGCGGAAAACGCGGCCGAACCGGAAGGAAGGCTCGGGGAGAGTATCTGTAACCGTGCGCAGGCTGAGAAACAACGCCGACGCGCCCCGAGAATCTTAATGAACTGTATTCCATTTCGAGGGTGTCAAGGGAAGCTAAATGGAAAATAAATGGAAATGGGACCCTGTGATGCTACTGGCGCTCCAGACGGCTGCAACGTGCCTCGAGTCTTCTTGATTATCTGCAATTTCTCGCGAGACCTTGCCACGCGCACCAAGGCTGCCCGCCATCGATTCCTCATTCGAGCGGCTCGCAGAATCGATCCTCTTCTTTCCCATAATCGATCCTTCCGCGGTCCGTCGCCCTCTTGATCTTCCCACCCTTTCACCCTTTGGGGCGATAATCAATTGCCAATTACTGTGGACTCGTCGATGGTGTTAGTCCTTCCCGATTTTAACGGGACTTTTCTTGATCATTTCCTTCGGATTTGCAAGTATAGTTGCGAGTAGACTTTTATGATAAAGAGAGAGAAAGATATTGGAACGAAAATAATGTAGGGTAAAAGTATAATATAAAGATATACTGTGCAAAAATATTTAAAGGTTAAAATACTTCAAATCGTGTAAAATAGAAATACTGTAGACATCGGAGAAACTATTTTGAATTTAAATTTCAAATGAGAGTAAAGGGTTTACACAGGATATTTGATGGACCGTAGGATATTCTCGCGAACGGTGCACAACAATTTTATTACGCACGTAGATCCGCAGTCTGCCGATCATATACTGCTCCGCCGCGTATGTTTAAACATTGAGACCGCGAGGAAACCCAAAGGAAAATCGATTTTCGTAGCCGCCGGAATAGAGCGGCCCATAAAATCTTTTTATCCTCCGACGAGAAAGAACTCCGGGAACCCGAAAGCTAGACACGTCGTTGCGGTAAACCGGATCGACCGTGCGGAGGCGAGGATCCTATGCAACGAGCCCCCATACGAAGAGGAATGAAGGGATTCGGTAACTATGACAGAAATTTACGGTAATACGAAATCACGAAACGAATCCGTGTTTCGTTCGATTTCGAATAACATCTCTTCTCTTCCTTCTTCGATAACCCCTTTCTTCACCAGAATTCACATTGCCACCCCACCGCCATAGGTTTTGTATATAATATTTAATAAATGATATAATAATATTGGAGCTACAGTAGTACAATCTAACACGTTTGTCTCAATAGTAGATAACAAATTATTGGTTGCCATAACAACCGATTCACAGGGTGAATTTCGAGGGTGAACAGGTGCTAATCAAGGTAGTTCTGAAAGAAATCGTAATGCAAGAAGGCGAGAACGCGGGATAGGGAAGCTATAGGCACGAAATTGCAAGGAATGCATCGGCTGCACGAGCAGAATTTCTTGCAAGACTATCGAATCCTCAATCTTCCAGCTACTCCATCAGTTTTCCCCTACCCCCTCGCCCTGTCGAACAATTCATTGCCTTAACGTTGCACTATCGTTCCATTATTTTTCTCCGTTCTTCATTTCGCTCCCGCGTTGCTCCACGTCCCGAACGAGATTTGTTTCCCAGGTGGGCTGATATTGGAACATGGTGACTCGCGAATTTCTTTGCGGACCGAGTTTTCGTTGGGGTTGGGATTGGGCGTTGATCGATTCCCAGTTTTTCCACGAGTGATTGATTCTTCTGGCGGTAGACAGCCTGATTCGATACTTGAGAAATTGCCGATTCTGACGACCACGATGATTCTTTAATCCCATGTATCCTATCTTAAAGTACACACCTTTAGCTTCAATTTAAGCGTAGTAACGCCAAAATTGCTACACGAGAACACATTTTAAAATCGTCCTGAACTATCCATGCCAGATCGAGCCTCTAGCCTTCCAGCCAATATTCAGTTTCATTAATTCTACTAAATGTACAACTGATGCTAATTTAAAACCATATATACCATCTTAAAGCAGACACTTTTAGCTTCAATTTGAGCGTAATAAAGCCAAAATAGGTTCCTGAGAACATACCTTAAAATGCTCATGAACTATGCTGGCCAGGTCGAGCACCATCCTTCCAGGCAATGATCTGCTTCTAAAAATCACAAAAAATTCAGGAGCGATGCTTTGTCAAGGCCATCTAGCCTATCTTAAAACAGACACTTTTAGCTTCAATTTGAGCCTAATAAAGCCAAAATCGGTTCCTGAGAACATACCTTAAAATGCTCCTGAACTATGCTGGCCAGGTCAAGCACCATCCATCCAGGCAATGATCTGCTTCTAAAAATCACAAAAAATTCAGGAGCGATGCTTTGTTAATCCCAGGTAGCCTATCTTAAAACAGACACTTTTAGCTTCAATTTGACTGTACTGAGGCCAACAAACACCAATGCGACACATTTTTAAATCGACCTGAAAGCTATCCATGCCGAGATTGAGCCTCTAGCCTCTAGCATTCCAGTCAATAGTCAGTTTAATTAATTGTACAAAGTGTCCTGATAATGTTTATTTAATCCCACCTACCCTATCTTAAAATACGCACTTTTAGCTTCAATTTAACAGTATTTTAATGTAGTTTACGATGATAGGTGTCGATGGGGATGGTCGTGCCATCTCGGAACGAACGTAAAAACCAACCATGGAATTCAGAACATGTTACCGTTTGTATGTCACGTCCTTTTTTATTAATGATTAACGATATTATTTACACCATGGTCATACATACAGACATTGCATGTTATAGGCTTTTTTCTCTCAATTTTAGGGGGTTGTAGAATCACCTTACCCTTTCATGTCGTGTTCAAGGTTACCGATAGGTCGAGAACTATAGAAATGCTAACGAGAAGCGAATATGCTGTATATTTCATTCCTACTACAAGTGCTGAATGTTATTATACTATATTACTATACTATAGTGAATATTACGAAGCTATCGATTTACTATATTATTTATTATTATACTATATTATCTGGTGAAATTCGAGACTTTCGAGCTCGCGGTACTGTCTGGAAAGCTCTACCATTTGCTTCCAGATGGCGATGGCAGTCAGTTTCAAAGAATTTACCATGTGCAGTATTTGTTTATCAAGCTGTAAACATCAGTTGGTAATTGTCGGCAATTTGTTGAAGAATTTGGGCGTTTTGCCACTACATGAATTGGCTCTATTGGGTCATTTGAAGATTGCAAAAAATTCGCGCCTGAATTTACACATTTTTCCCTTGTGGGAGAAGTCGAAATAATTATGAAACTAATTTCTACATATTTTATATATTTCATATATATTTATTTATTTATATCTTCTATATACTTTTTATTAAATTTATATATTCTGTCCAATTAAAGATGTAATTACACGTTCTATTAGGGAAACAGTTATTTAAATAGCATTACTTATTAGAATGCTACGTGGCAAAGCGTTTATTTTGCAGGCAGTGAGAAGAGACGATAGAAACGCGTCCTCGGTTAAATACGGAAAGCGATTGATCTGCTCTGGTAGGGGAATAGACTGACTTTGATTAACTCTTTGATGCATCGGTTTCGGCTTTACAGAATTTCCGTTAGGGTAGACGTCTATCGCCTAATGAATCAGATAGTCGCAATTCAACTCCACGCTCGGTTTTACGCTGATAAAAGCAAATTTTAAACGAGCTGTGCTTTAAATACTTCCCTAATGAAAAAGAAATATTCGACTATTAATTCTTTATGAGATATTAAGTATTTATTCTTTAAATACTTTTATTTTGAAACTGAAGAGTACTTGCAGCTATTTGCAAATCTGTATTGCCTTATTAGAGCAATACAAATTTCCCAAGTTACACCACGAGGAGGTTGCTGCAAACAGTGACTCACGGTCGTATTTAAAACACCGCTATCGTGGAATATTGTTATTTACTCTACAGAATTTATGTAGCATAAAGATTTATGCATGAAATGAAATGATTTTTTTAATAGGTCGAGGTCATCCTATGGTGTTATAGGTCATTGAACTCGTCTCGATGCAAGCAATAACATCGCACTAAAAAAGGCAAACGTTAAAAGAATGCCGAAACTATTTAATTAATAATAGAAACAACTTCGATGCATTTAAGTGAATCACCCTGTATTAATCGTTCAGTATTTATATTATTTATATTAAAATCATTCAGTATATTGTAATGGAGCAGATTCGTAAAAATCAAAATCATTCGTTGACTCATCAATCAGTTGTCGAGTATAGGTAAATACTTAAATGTTTGTCACCAGCTGAAACTAGTAGTCGGTACATTAATGGCGAAGCAGTCTGTTTGATGATCTCTCCTTCAATAGATTTCGATCAGCCGGAATTGTGCGTGTGCACTGATATAGACTGATAATAGCGTTTGCACTCTGTTCTCAACAAAGGGCTAGATTTGACCGCTCGTATGCAGCTGTCTCAAATTGCATGCAATAGGTATCCGTATTCGGTTTCTCGCCGATCATAACCATATGCATGTATAAGTATGCGATGATCGCACGATATTTGCGACATCGCTCGACAGATTTCTCGAGGGGTTGGTATCAGCTTAACATCGATAATGTTAATACAATACAGCGAGGCAGAACATAACAAATGATTTTTTTCTAACGAAGAATACTGACTCCTAACCTCGATATTATTTTTGACGATTTTTTGTGTACATCTATTTTTACAAAATTAATTCTATGATCGTTATAATTACAGTTGCAAAGTCGAGCGAAGAAAAATAATTATCTTTATAACAGTGACCAGAGTTATTATAGCTTGTTTGATAAAGATAATTAAAATTTAAATCTTTGATAAATTTCGTTATATAATACAACTCTGGTAAAAACAGAGTTAAATTAAAAATTTTAAAAGCTTCCACACTCCTAATGTAATGTTAAATGTAGCTTTTGGATTTTACAAAATTCTAAAATTTTGATTAACTTTACTTGGAAATGACGGTCTGAAAAACTGGAATTACCGTGGAGAAATACATAAATTAATTAAAATAATAATGAGCAGGGATATTGGATGTAAAAAGCACTTATGTATATGAACATGAAGCGGAGCAGATATGCAGGGTGTTCGGCAACAGGTGGGCGAAAACTGTAACGTGTTATGCGAGTGTAATGGAAGAATTCCACCCCTCGCTCCAATCTATCAAGTATCTCGCGTACTATAATTTAACGTCTTCATATTCGTGACATGTTCCACAGTCGCATATTAGTTCACACTTGAACTGCCACTTACTATTACCCTCCTTTCTACCATTTCTACCATTTCACTATATTTTATCATTTATTACTATTTCTACTATGTCACTATGCTTTACTTTTCATTACCATTGCCACTAATTCACCATATATTTACAATATATACTCATATGCACACATGACTGTTATAAATGTTTCTGCAGAGGATGGTTGTTACTAATTACGTGAATAAGATCGAATCAATAAAATCTGCTTCCGTATGCGCCCATATCTGATTTTTACCCTTTCGCGTGATCGAAGCAGAATAATGAGACGCAACGAACGCGGGTACAGGTAGACGATAATCAAGTGGTCTTGATGTGTACGTCTCCCTATTAGTAGCACATTTGTAGCAGCGAAGGTGAACCGAGTGGGTGACGAGTTGCGGTTATTGTTGCCAAGAGTAGACGGTGATCCACAATCCTCTTAGCGATCCGCAATCGCTTCTCCCATGAAATGTCACTATTCGATATCGTACCACCTTTTGCCACCTTTCCACTGGATATCCTGCGCGTTTTAATGGGGATTACGATAACTAAATGTACTCTGCGTGTCGAATACAGACTCAAAATGCACGATATACTCCTCGAACTTTGCTGGATATTTGCAAGTACTTAAAATAAGGTCAATTAAAAACCGAGTACACTGGCATGTTTAGGAGACTCTCTTCTATCTTTTAAAATAAGCACGAACTTTTTAACGTTCTTAATTTTTACGCAATGCCTCTTTCTGTAAGTCACGGTTAACATGAGAATTCTTCTCGCACAGTGTTATTGTTAATAATTCTAATTTCGAACTGGTTTTCGATTTCCTAATATGTTAAACGTATGGATTTTTAGAATACAAAAAGGTAAAACTATAGCAAATTTTCTAGACTTCAACGCCCTCGTTTCGGTATTATTAATTAAACGATTTTTGAATCTGGCATTCGGCGTTTGATATGTTAAATAATAGTAATTATCGTAGAACATAAAAATGGCAACGGGATGTAGCCATTAGGTCGAGCGCAAATGGCAAGTATCGTCGACGAAAGACACCGAGTAATGATTGGGAGGTAGGGAGAACTACAATAAAGCATGGAAGACAATGGCTGCTTCGGTACTAGAATAACGCGAGACCACGGCACAACTGATAGCGATTCAATTAATGTCGTTATCTAGGACGATCCTGTACGCGCAGCTTTTGATCGTGAACCATCATCCACTCCTCCCAGGTCAACCTTTGCCCGGACACTCTGTTGTTCATTGAAGCAGGTTTGTTGGATATTCGATCCGATAGATTGCCGTTATTGTTCAATATCCCAGACAACCGGCAACGATAAAGGGTGCATTCGCTGGTCAATGGCCAGCACCTTGTCGTTTTCGACATTCAATTATTACTGCATTTATGTAACAAAGGAGAGCATTTGGTTCCGCCTTCGAGGAAACAAGTCGTTCGTACCTGAACCTAGTATACTAACGCACGAAATTTACGTTGCGATTAATTATTTTCTAGAAAAGAATTTCCTGTCTTGGAAAAACTATCTTTTGTTCTCTTACTCATTCGTTGTTCAATTACGTTTGTGATTTTTAGTGTTTTTTATCGTTCGTTTGAGACTGTTGTAATTTATTTCGTTTTTTAACGTAAGGTGAAAAGACTTTTAAATAACCAAATTAAATAATTCTTCGAATTAAATAATTCACTTCTTTTACAGTAACATTGTGGCAGACATTCTGTTCGTCAGCCTAATTTGTAGTATCGATTTTCGAACAATGTTAGACGATTTACGAAACACTGTGATTTATAGATATTAAAATGAGCACGTACCGTTACGTTCCTCATAATTTGAATACGTTTCGTTCAGGTATTTACCAGGTATCCGAATGTACGGCCACCAGAACTTCCTTTGCGTGCCAGCTCAGTATAAAACAGGAGCCAGACATTAATGGGAGAAGGAGCAGACAAAATGTTAAGCTGAATTTTCACACGTGACCCGACTGTGGAACGCTCGTTTAACGAATCTGATGAAACGGAAAAGTCGGAAGTTACAATAATAAAATTATAAAAGACAGAATTTTACTTTCCACGCAGTTCGATATTAATTTTTCATATTAGGCCGAAGAGAAAGTTGATTTCTGTAGATTTAAAATGCAACATTTACGAACAAGAGAAAAAGATATTTAAAAAAAGAAATAGATTCGATAGATGTTAATACGATATTAACAGTCTTTTTAGTAACAATATTGAAGAGGGCTTATTAAAAAATTAGAAATGATTAAAAAAAAAAATTATTACAGAAACTATCGATCCGCGATTTATCGTCGACGATTGGTTAATGCATGCTGCGTTTTACGAGGTATGCACATAGGTCTATTTACACAGAGATAATTAAGAATGTCGCGAAATCATCGCCTGGTTGACCACGGCGGAATTAACGAATTCATTTCTTCCGCAGTCGTTTTACACTGTCAGCGATGTCATTCTTGATCTACGTCGTATTATTTGACCAAAGTGGTCTCGTTTAAATTATGACGGGGGCATTCGATCTCGGATTACAGTTCATTTGGCCGATTTCCAATTACAATTAAACTGATTACTAGCGCGGCCGAGCGGCGGACTAACAAAAAGCGCGCAATATCCCGACGTTATCGGCATCGTTCCAGAATGTGGTTGTACGCGAACACGCACTGAACTTTATTATCTGGTGTGCATCAACGATCTACAATGCGCGTGGATTTCCACGATTTTCACAATGTCCACGCGTCCATGGCTAATTTCTTCGGCCACGAATTAACTAGTCAACTAACAACTTTTAAACTTCGTTTCAGATTTTCATTGCGCTCCCCTGTCGCCCACCACTTTTATTTACGCGCGATGCAGTTCGTTCGTGCAATTGTTTTCTATATTATATCCTTTATTTTTATTTTATATTATTATTTATATCACTATATATCTTGTCATGTATTACTATCTCTGGCGTTATTTCAGAAACGTTAATCGATGCAATTCGTTCGTGCAATTATTTTCTCTATAATATTCTATTATTTTCTCGATTTTATTATAGATTAAACCCTTCATTTTTATTTTATATTATATCTTGTCACATATTATTATGTGATAATGTTACTGTTATCTGCGCTATTGTTTCTGAAATAAACTAAACTCGGCTATGATAAAAAAGAATCGATCTTTGGACTCGTCACAGTGGCAAGATGCACCCAGATTTAATCTCGATTAAGGGAGGCCTGATGGAACGCTATCGATACGAAGATGCATCGTAGTACAGGCGACCTGCTGCTACTCTGCACAATTGGATTGCTCAGTGAGCATGTTTCAGCTCGCCGTGAACAGGTAGTTAACTGTGGCTACGAGATTCTGTAGTGGGAATCTTATTACTGGTTGCATACGTAAATGCCATTCGTTGAACGTAATCGGCGCGTTCATTGATATTACCAAGGCATCTTCACCTGGCACAGTTCCTCGCCATACTTCTCACCTAGCGTTATTTGCAATTGTTCCGTTCATCGTTCTGCTGCGTCGATCGCATAGAGTAGTGGAGCAGATTACTGTGGGGCGGGTGGCCAATTGCTGTGCCTCGATATTTATATTTATCGAATAAAATGTATTAAACATTTTTATTCAAAGATAAACAAAATGACAGAATAAAAAATCGAAGACGAAGCAAAGGCACAGTAACTGGTAACTCTATAGGGATTGTCTCTTCTACCTTATTGGCGACGCTGATTTTTAACTAGCTTTTGAAATTCATTTTTAAAGCGTTGAACTATTGAACTAAAATAATAAAGAGTTGAAATTCTTGAGATTGATATTTGAAAGTTAAATAATTTTTTCTAGGATATCCATCAAGTTTCTTTGTTTAATATCTGCGGACTGTTAGGGCTGGCAGTAACTCGATCCTTTAGCTATGCGGTGGTAGAAAGTCGTGTTATTTCGCGATAGAAATACGGCACTCGGAGAACAAACCTAAGACTAGTGTACACGCATGTGCAATTTTTCTTCTGGAGCGATAACTCGATAAATTTATAAACTGCGGTTGCCTTCCGACAATGCTGGAAGAGCCATTCATAATGGGAGCATCGCACGCGAATCATGTATCATTCTAATTGAATCTAAGTACAGAGTCAGACAGAACGAACAGATACAGGTGTGTTTAGAACGAATGAATATTCATCGTGCAAGATCGCGGAGGAATGTTTCCGGGGTGTTCCACGCCTATGCTTGATAATAAACGAATATCGCTAAAGATTTGTTCCGCGGGAAAAGTGAAACACAGAATGGACGTCCCAGTTACCGTGCCCTTAATCGAATCGTTAACAGGGTTTGTTAAACAGAGCATTCTTTAAGCATTTAGACTGGAATTTAAGGTTGGATCGAGGTTGTCCAATACTTTTATGCAAATAAAAAATATTCGGTGCCACGAATTTTCACATCTCCGAGCCAAAAATGTTCTAAATGTTATTCTAACTCTTATAAGTAAATATTATAGACCTGACTGCAGAAGTTAGGTTACGTCAAGGGACAATTTAATTGCAAAAATTTAATTTGCAAAAATTAGTAAAACAGCAATAAAGCTCTGGGTTCTGCATAGATCCTGCAACCGGCGCATTAAGAATTCGTTGAAAACGTTATTTTCAGTTAAGTGATGAATATGAAATTTAAAGGTAGAGGGAGCGTTATCTACAACCGAAACAGTAATCTTGTTACGGCTATGGGAAGTAATAAAGATCGAGGAAGGATCGATATACATCGAACTAAACGACCTGTAGTGGCACGAAATCAATTTACATTTTTGTCAGAGGGTATCACTGAAAAATGAATTTGCATCCCTAGTTCGTGCGACCCTCGAAACTTTATTCCAATCTGAAAGTATAATTTCTTCTGAAATATTAAATTCTTCGCAAACATACACATATTCGCGGTTCGTGAATGGTCACACGAATGCTCCTTTTGCGCGAAAGTATACTAATACATGATACGCTTCGGAATTTATGTCGAGCTTGCTATGTCTCAATAATTATTGAAATTTGTTTCGTGATATCGATCAATACCAAATTTTGCTACCGATAAATAAATATAAAGATATTTATTTCACTTTGTAAGAGCAAATTCTTTTTATGCAAAATTCACGATAATCAAACGTGGAGATCATTGATACGCAAAGGCAGGATCGAATGGAATTGAAAATGCTTCCTACAGACGTTCACCCTTAAAATTTATGGAGTGACCAACGTCTCCTATTTTGTGCTTAAGTCTGGGTCTTGGGGCATTTATGTTATCTACACGCGACACGACTATCTGAGAACCACTCCATTTCTATAAACGATCGGATATTCATTTCAAAGTGGTTTCGCTTAAAATTATTCTTATTATTGATTATAGGTATATCAATATAATATAATATAATCAACTTTTGTAATTCGTAAGATATTTCTTTGAAAATATAGGAAGCACTTAGTGCATCAATAATTGTATATTATTATATCATGTACCTATATTATATTATATTATAACTTTACGTTACACATCTTTATCGTCAGCGTAAATTTGTTGCAATAACTATTTCCATGTGACAATCGTGAAGCATGCAAATATCTTATGGGTTTACGAAAGCCATGGGCATGCATTTCTTACGTCCCGTATTCATCCATTACACGCGTTCCACGCGTTCGTTACAGAGGAAGCACACAATTTCCGCAAATTTTATTCCAGAAGAGTTACAAATGTGCTGCGTGACGAGTAAGTGGAGCGCATAATGAGATAATGCGCGGGCGAACGCATCTCGGAAACTATAAATATATGGTTGCATTCTGGAATGAAACGTCGGAAGAGAGACTAGTGATCGGTCGCATTTGGTAGACGCGGAATAAAACAATTGGGAGTGGTAACGATAAAGTTTAATAATCGAACGCCGAAAATTCGCGGAAGGATGTTGAAGACTATAGTGATCGTCGAGCTGTTCGGATCCATTTGTTGCGGCGCGTTAGCGAACGCTACTTACACGACGAATCGCTTCGACACGCAGAAGCTTTATCCAGTTGCTTCTAGGACTGTATGTAATATAAACGCTTTTTTAATTAGTATATATCTCATTGATATTTGTTAAATAACTATCATCGATTTATTATCTTTTTATCATTAATTTATTTGTCCTCCTGTACAAAGTTCCCAGGATTCAATGACATATTCGCCGATTTTCAAAGAAAAAGTTACTATACCGGTCAGGGGACTCAGACGTCCATGGCTCCTACCTATTATCCGTGAGTACAGTCCAAGACAAATAGTGTATGACTTCGCCTCTTCGATTTGTAATTTTTAATGCAATTTATTTCCCAGAGTTTTCGACCCTTTGAGCGTGCTCGCGTCATTGGCATTTCTAGCATTCTTGCTCCAGTCAATTGCATCGCTGTTTGATCATTCGAGATCATTATCATCAGTTACAGCTCGTCAGTTTACAGAAGTCGAAATGTTGACGATGGTTACACAAGCACTCCATGCATTGGCGAAATACGTGAGTAACTCAACTGTAGCGAATGCACTTAATTTTTAATTTAATTATTTGTTCAATGCTTCAGGAGACACTTAATAGGCGTTAACAATTACAAAGAATAATTATTTTCAGGGAAAGAATCACAAAGGGAAGTTGTCTGCGAATATAAAACGTGGTGCGAATAAGACGGTGTAATTAACGGGAGATTTTATTAATAAAATGGCATCTGTCGCAAGTATAAGATTTATATTTTTCGATAGCAACAATTCGTTTGCCATATCATGAATTGCGAACAAATTTTGATGTACATATTTATAGCATACGTACTGTCATTCGACTGTTTGCTTTCTGGCAATTAATTAAAATTTTCACATGCTTCACTACAGTCTGATTAATATAAAATTAATAATAAAAACTGCTATAGCTGAAGCAGAAAAATTAACAATTTACAAATTCAGCATTCGTTTTCAAATTCTCCCCGAAGTTGTCCCTCAGCTTGTAAGCAGAAATGGACAATTAGGGTAGAGGAGACACGATTACGCAAGCCTCGCGGCTCGTTTTCATAGTCCTCGATTTCCAACAGAACAAGAGAACCGAAATCTCGTTAGGCGACTATAATTAGTGGACGAAGGACGAGGTCTGATATAAAATCTCAGTTGATAATGGACACCGTCCAGGTTGACCTTAATAATTGCGAAGTCCAGTGGCCTGATGACGAAACCATGGGATGAGGCGGTCTAGAATCTGCACCGAAGTGCTGCAAGATACGATGTAGCTTCTTCACCCTCCAGTTTGCTTTTGTATCTTATAAAACCTTGTTCGAGTCAAGTGAGTGTGTCCTCCCGCATAGTTCAACAACTATGGCGTTTGTGTTGCGCACACAGGAAACATTGTCAAGTTATTTGCGTTCCTGCGCCGACTTTGAAGTTTCGGGGATCTCCGATATGCAAAAAGGTAATAGTTTTCGAAAGTTCTCCGACGCGTCATAAAGTTTCGCTGTTTCTATGCGTGCCGCGTTGACCAACCTCGGGTGTATGCTGCATAATTTCCGAGATTAACGGCTGGACAGGTGAGACTAGTAATTTTATGTTAGGTGTTTTATTTACTGTCTCCAAAGCTAGCCTTTGATTTGCCTTTGATTTGCCTTTGATTTGTTTTCGGGCGTGATTAATTTTACATTTACCTTTTTACGTTTACCTTTTAATAAAAAAATTCTAATTGAGTTTGATTATTGTAAATAAAACGTGTTATCCCCCCAGTGACCGTCTTCTTTTAAAAAAGAAGATTTATTCCCCTCACGACATAGTTTGAAAGAAACACGCATCAGTTAGTGGCTGCGTTTGACGTTTTTTTCACGGGGTTGGTTCTCTTGGCTACCCTTCCCATTTTTCGTCGAAGATTTGTAGTCCCTGGGAGGATTCATTGGTGTGTACATGTACTGCAATAAATTAGAGGAAGAAATCGACCTGATCAAGTACCAGATAGGGAATTGAACCCCGAATCTTTTCTTTCCGAATAACTTGACCATTCACCCTTCTATGAAAATGCTTGGGTCCATTTTGATTTAGTATCTCGAAGGTATCGTCTGATTATTCAGCCACCGACGAATAATTTCAAGGGGCTGCTTAATTCGGTGCTAGAAAAAGGCCAATGGGGTGGATAAAACATTCTTAGAGGTGCGCTTAAAAAATTTATAAACAGCTATTCACAATACCAATCGCAATACATCTAATGACAATTAAAGTACACAAAAGGGGTGAAGCAATGTGAAAGGGTGTAAAGTACACTATAGGGTGATCTAAAAATCCGCAGTCTATTTATTAATACTAATATTTTTATCAACGAAGTGTTGTCCGACCGTTTTCAATTACGTTAAAAGACATGAATCTCACGTGACATTAAATTCTATAGATATTGGTCGAGAATTGGGCACAATGGTCTCTCGCCGATGCCTGATTCGAGAAATGTTTTTCTTAGCGGTCATGACTTTAAGAGAGCCGCCATTTTCTTTCTTTCATGCTCGGAAGTTCTCTGCGCAGAAAGGATTACGATCCACAATACCGGGGATAAACGTTTCCCGCTCCACTGACCCGTTTGTCACTGTCGATCGCTAGCAAAGCGAACGACTGTTAGGTTAGAACAGCTCGCAGACCCCATCCCCTCTGCTCCCGCGTGAACCCGCAGACCAACCACACTTGGTACTCTCTGTCTGCAACCCAACACCGGCTGCCTTTGCATCCACCGGAAAATATGTCTCTTCTGTGTTAGAATCGGAAACGTTGTGGGGTTTGGTAGAGCCGGTGGCTTCTTGTTAGTTCTACAAACTTGCCACGATTTTGCCATCCGCATTAACGGGAAACCACCCTCGCCGTTTTTCCAAAAATCACAATTACTCGACGAATTTCCCTGGGAAAAATCACCGACGAACGTGGACCAAATTGTTCAGAAACAGCCGTGCCATTCATTTATTTTCCAATATTAATTATTTCGTATAATTAACAGAGAATTTACTTCTCTGCCAATAATTATTTTGTATTTTGTATCTTGATCGCATAATATACAGAGTGGCTCGTTTGTTCGTATCGATTAGGACGGTTGCAGGTCCTAAAATAAACTATAGATCTCCGATCCAGGCGCGGAAGGGCGTAATTAGAAAAAGTGAATTTTCAGCGGAAGAAAATTCTACGCAGGAGCGAGTGGTGGCATGAAGACTCTTGTGATAGCTAGAAACACAATGAGGTCGCAACGAGAAACAGAGGGGAGAAGTCAGACGGAATACGGAGAAAGAGCACGAGCGAGTCTCATTCGAAGTTGTTACAGAATAATTAATTTGGGCCCTCCGTCCGAACAGGCAGTCTTATATATGTTCCACGGTCGTAGCGTATGGTAATGCGCTTCAGCCTGCGTGACATTTTATCCTCCCACCCTTCCTTTTCACAGGGGTAGCGGCGCAGCCGAGCGTTTTCATGTTCCAGCAGTTTGGTCCGCGATCCGTGCAAATTACGGTCGAGGACGAATTTCCGCTCTACGTTACGTCCTAGAGCGGTCGTGATTTAGGGACACCTCCGAAAATGAAAAGTATTTAGCTCCTTCCCCGGCTAGAATAAAAGATTCTAAGGACAATTAAACGTCCACGGGCTGGGAGCATTTTTATCAGCGGATAATTCGACGAGACGACGTCGCTTTAAAATAACGCTGGCTGTAGGGAACGAGAGCCGATGAGACGCGGTTCAAATTCTAATTACTGTGTTGTTAATAATTCGTAGTAATTATAAATATAATAATTTATATTAATATGTAGATATAATAATATATTTGCAATATAAAGATGCGAATAAGTGAGAAATCTAATGATTAATGATAAGGGTGATTTGATACCACAATTGGAGAGAATTTATTTCTACGTTTATTTATTCGGTATAATGCGATGTGAGATCACTTGCCCGAAATATTGAAATGCCGAGGGAGAGTTTCTTTGAATCGCTCGTGTTAACATCTAGTTTCTTCTTGCAATTTAGTCGCTGTTAAGAAGTTTTAATAAATTCGTCTCGAATTCATGTTCGTTCCAGAATTTATGTTTCATATGCATAAGGAAGAACCAAGCGAGGCTAGGAGTTCCTTTACTCTTTCATACAGCACCTAGCGCAGGATATTTTCGAAAATTGAAACCAGAGCTAGGTAAAATAATATTTTTAGTATTTTAGAGAATATTTTATTCGTTCGGGAAAATGTATTTTTAAAAATAGAATGTTATTTCATTCGAGTATTTCGTTCAACATAGAGAATATTTAATATTTTAATATTCCTTATCCAATTTATTGTCAACAAATAAAATAATTTTGCTTGAATAGCGTGAAATTGATTTTGGTAATCTAGAGCGAACGACGTACTTTTTACTTCTTATTCGAAGAAATTGTTGGTCGACGAATAAGAAAACGGAAAGAGAATTCAAGAATGGGAGAAGAACTTGAGAAATGAGAACAAATAGACCGAACAAGATGAAAGAAACCGATGCAATGATACCGATAAATACGAACAAAGAAACTGTCTGGAAAGTTTGCTTAGACGGCGGTGGCGAAGACTGGATTCAATGACCAAGTTGCCATAAAAGGGCTCAGAAGATATTCCTGAATGTCCTAATCGATATATTTACGACCCTTCTGAATACTTTGACGCTGCCCTGCGTCAAGAGCCACTTTTTTACACGTCTCTTATTAGACTGTTAAAATATTTCTCCAAAATTTAACGTTAATTTCGCTTGAATATTAATTAATAATCCAACTAATACTATACTATATTAAGTATAAAAATATAATACAGTAACATCTAGAATATCTAATTATTCCGGTTTCTATCCATCGCAAGCACGGCTGACAGCATAATTCGAGGTGCTGTTAGCACTGCCATTCGGATTAATTTTCACTCAATGTATCGGCCGTCTGAATGTTGTTGCTCCGTTCCCATAGTCTTTTAATTGAAAGGATATTAAGTCACGGGAAGAAAGTGGGGGAAGAATAATGATGGTAATTCCGGGGAATCTCGTTTTGTAGCCTGGTCGAGGGCTGCGCAGACGGCAAATTTCAGTGGATAGAGGTTGCTCTTCGGGGTGGCTGAGGATTTGATGACGTCATCATCTGCTCTAATGTTCAGACATTACCTGGTTTAATTATACGCTGCCCCCACCACCGTGACCTTTCGCCATGCTTCTATGCCGCCCCGACAGTAATCGCTTGTGCCTGAACGTTTCTCCTTTCGTCGGGGGAGCAAGCGAGCATGCCGAGCTCCTCATTCACAGAAGATGAACACGGATGCTAAGAGTTGGAAAAGGAAGATTTGCGAATGAATAGGGTGCAAGCAGATGGAGAGTTAAAGCATAATTATAGCACAAAAGAAAATAACAGTTAGAGATGCAAAGGAACTGAAGAACAGCGAAAAGAAGGCCGGGCGTGCTTTATGCGAAAACCGAGCAAATGTGTAGCTATGTTTCGATATGATGGTGGAGGGGGATGGGGGGGATTTAACACGTTCATCATCAGCGTTTATTTAGTTAATGGCCTCCATAGTTCTAAAATTCTATTAACAGTCGACCGACTGATCCCTTTCGCAGAAATATTTCGCAGGACCATTTATACTGTTGTTTATCAATTGTTGTCAACATATTTTTTACTTAAAGACTAAGTAAAATTGTATAGAAGCAAGCAGGAAAACTGAGGGCTCGATTTATTGCGAAATTGGAGGAAGAAATTTGGAAAATGTTGAGTAATGGGACGCAGCCAATTAAGGCAATAACGATTATCATGAAACGTTCAATATTTCGGCTGTCTGTGATGATGGGGAAATATTAAATATGAATCTGTTATAATTAACTTTATCTACGCGGAATTACCTTAATTGTCTGTCCAGCGACAGACTGCTATAATAAATTCCGGAGTCGATCGAATTGTTCGTATAATTCACTTCGTTAACGTATAATTCCGTCATAATGAACGACTTTGGCAATGCGTAATGCAGTACAGCTGTGAAATGCGATGACGAAATATCCTTATAACGATGGATTTGCATCGAATCGGTAATGAAAATTCGAGGGCACATTAACCCCGCACCATTTCCTCCACAGTTGTAAGAAGCTCTTCCGAGTGCAATTATTTTTAAGAACAAGAAGAATCACGTGTCAAAGTATGGCAAAGAGTTAATATACATACAATAAGGATTTCATTTATTTAATTTATTACAAGTAACTGTCTCAGTTACACGTCTCCATTTTTCAATTTCAATTAAATTAATTTAAACACTTTAATCCTACGACATTTTCGAGCTCGTCGACGAGTCGTGCAAAAGTGTCATACTAACTCCATGACAACGTTTCGGCCGAAACCGTTCCACCTCATGAAAAATGAAATAACGGATACTGCCCCGAATCTGAACTCCCGGTATCATTATTGCTGGCGGACAATAAATATTCACGAGCTCGTACACCGAGCCCGTTAGTTGCTTCATCGAGATTTTACGATGCTGCTCGGCTCGTCCGTTCATCCCGCAGTTAGCAGTACAGTATAGAGAATGAAAATAGCGCGACGGACGTAAGAAACTCGAATATAGAAGACAGAAAGGCCTGGCTGGTCTGGCGGTCGGGGAAGTGAAATAATTTACCATCTGGCATTTTGCAGGGCACCTCATATCCGTCTGAGACGGCCGATAACGACGAACCGCCGTCGTGACAGCGTAGACGACGTCGCTGCGAAATATTATAGACCCGCATCATTTCCGCGTACTGATTGGAAATTGTCAGCCAGCAGAACCATCTCTGCTCCATTGGTTTCGCGGATATTAGCAGGAAACGTGGCCCCTCCGCCGTGAACATTTTTTCATTGTGCCACAGCCGACTAGGAAAGTCACCGGTTACATATGTATTTCGGACATTGTTAGACGATGCTGTACATTTTTCTCGCAGGACTGCATTTTTGCTCTCGAACTGTCCCTCACCGGTGGACGGAAGTGGACACTTGCGTCGACAGAGCTTAGACAGTTGTAATAATAAATATAGTTTTCTACTTTGTTCTATACGGTTTTTTAGATAATATTGATAAATATTTTGTAATATGGAGCATATATTTTGCTGTGTATGCCAATCATAATTCTAGTTGAAAGATGAGTAACAAATAAAACTCGGTGGATATAAATTTGGCATAAGTGGAGGTAGTAAATGGAAGCAGAAGTGGTCGCTTCGCGCTGTTATCGATGTTTGAAAAAGCTGGTTTAATGTAAAATTCAATGGAAAGCTTCAACGAAATTTGATTTCGGAGGGCGAGAGATCTATTACCCGGGAATATTCTTATCCTATTAACATGGATGTAGGAAGCTCTACTCTGCATAGAATGAGCGAGTAGAATAATAAAAGTCGGGACGAAGAGATTTAATTATCTTTTATTTCCTTCCTTTGTATTTCACGTCGCTTTGGAAGCACAGCATAGCCAACTTCCTCGAAATATCGGGTATACTATAATTATCATCGTAAAAGAAGGAGAGGTACCACATAAACTTTCCACCACAATGCACCATAGAATTAGGCGGGAACTTCCACATTTGAACGTGAAATTCCGAGTCCATAAATAATAGCTACGGCGTTTGCGAGCATGCCGGCTAATTTATGGCGCCGAAGATATTCAGTTTGTTGATAAGTTTATTACCCATAAGTTTGACCAATGTACGCAACGAGTCGGCGCCTTTCCGCGAAGGGGTCAATGGAAGCGTACTTGCAACGCGAAGGGATGGCCTAACTGTTCTACTACTATACATTGCCATAAAAAATCTGACCCTTTCATCCTGATTTTCAAGATTAACGGCAACTTTTCGGTTTACTTTTTCAATGGATCCAGTGGAGTAGAATCCCGGCATATTGGTCGTGACATATAATTTCTGCACAGCCTGTACACCTGCTCCGTGAACAGTATTATTCCATTATTGCATATCGCGGAGCAATAATGCACTCTTTGCGCACGCAAAAGGGGATCAGGCTTGAGACTGATTAATTTATTTACCGAATAGATCGTACTTTAGGTTCGAATGGAGAGGTTCTTTACACAGTTCGTTCTTTAATAGATCGCGCGAATCGCGATCGCTGTTGAATAATCGACTCTCATTCGGCTTTATGCTTGACTAAGAATCCTGGGCATCCAGATAGTGTGAAGGTAAAGCGTATAGGGGTACGGTAATAAATCGGCGGTTCCCAAGTACCCTGGGGGAATGAGCTGACGAAAATATAGCGGCGGCCCACAAACTAGGAATTGTTAGTTACTGCAGCCCGCCGTAAAATATATGACTCGGACGTCCATGAAGCGAACGCCCGCAAACCCTATTCTCGAGTGGTGCGAAGCGGTAGGCTAGATCGAAAATTCGCCACTCTAAATTCGCCGAATCGAAGGACCATGGTTTCATTGTGCGCGAGTCAAGTGATCGACGCGTTAGAACCCATAAACAACTGATGGCGACCTTGACAACTCTGGGAGGAAAAGGATTAACAAGACATTTGGCATGATCCTCCTGGAGCTCTCTTTAAACCACGTGGTTCAAAAAGTTTCTAGTTGAATTAATTTCCGATAATGAATATAATAAATATAGATAATAAATATAAATAATATCTTGAATATGGGAGCTTTAAAAAGTCGTCGCTTTGTTACAAAAAAACGTTTTCGACATATTGAACTTGTAAAATCGACTTTTGAATGCTTCCCCGGCCATTGTGCAGTTTTCAGGTTTTGTATTTTGCAAGGGCCATCGACGGAGAGCAAAAAGTTTGAGAAACTGTGCATTCCATCGCATTGGGATTTCAAGTAAAAGCAATTTAAAGCAGCGCTCGTATCGCGTTGTTGCTGATGCAGGAATAAGTCAGAGTGAATATGATAGCTTAGTCATTCGGTATCGAACATAAACCAGCTACCATATGTAGTTCACCAACTGTGTTAGTCGGAATAATGAATCGCATTGTTATTTTCCACTTCTGCGCGTCAAGAGTCGTTTATCGAAAATCGATCGACGCAAGTCTCATCTTTCCGTGCCTTTTATTCCCAGCTGTCATATAGCGTAATGGAATGCCGTTCACCGATTCCGATGTAAACGCGTAACATGAAATTCCGTTAATGAAGAGCTTTAGAATAGCAAAATTCCGAAGTTGCGAATATCTCGATACAATTCGCGCGCGTGCCTGTCGAATTATAAATCGAATTTAGTAATAGTATTTACAGACGATACTTTAATTTAGCTGCGACAGCTGGATTCAACTTTTATCATTTTTATTTATTCGCAATCTGGTTTGCAATTTTTTTTCCGCGAGCCAATTGCGTCCTTTGGCTTCTTCGTTCGCGATACGGGACGGACTCTGTAATCTTATTAATGCAGTTACTAATTATTGTGCGGATAAATTCAGCACTCGACACATGTACAAGGTGAGTGGCAAGCTCGCCTCGCGGAATGAGAATGGCTATCAGAATTCTCGGGACGTGCTATTAGGTAAATCGTGAAATGCTGTGGAACGCGATTCGTGGATGTACAATTGCAACATTCGGATTGTCACGAGCGTGGCCAAGTTCCCAATCAAGAAGCTCACCGATGAATATGATTAAGCTGCGAACATGCGAGTAGAGTCCAGCGTTATTTATTATAGGTTCTTTTTTTAATCCCATTGACAGACTATATACTATATATATACTATATTGTATACTGTATTCTATACTGTGTTGTATAGTTTATTATAGTATATTCTATACTGTTTTGTATAGTATAATACATAAATTTGTAACAATATTAAAATCATATATAAATCGAGGACAAAGAAGCAATAGACTAATTGCGCAATTCACGGTTCCATTGGCGAATCGACTCCACAATCAAGCCAAGATAATAAATGCTTATCCGCGGATTATTAATTGCCAGCGTAAAGTGAATTTGTCCGGGAAATCCAGTTACGATAACTTGAGCTCAACTTTCGTTTCGGCTGAAGACATTGCTGCGTTTCTACGCCGGTGTCCCGAGTCGCAGTTCTGAATTTCAAATTGTCGGAACCGGAAGCAAGCCGAGCCTTTGGTTTGCGTATGGCTGACCGCGCGTACAGAGCCAGTAACAAAACAATAACAGAAAATTGGCCGCCCTAACTTTCACGAGTGTCAGATTGAGCTTGTTGCGTTGTTCGTACCGCACAGCCTGCCTGTTGGTCTCTCAAGCTGTCTCGGTTAGATCATATACATATATAAAGGCTAGCAGACCACAGTTAGCTACAGGGTTGCTACCGTTCTCGAATGAATGGAGAATCGCGCGAGATGAATTCGTGCAAGGAAAAAGGACACGGAGGAATATTACGCTGCGAACGAGAGGGGAACGGATACGGGAGGACAAAGCAGAAATCTCCTTGTTTCATCTTCTGCTTTAATTGTTGGGTTATGAATTTCCAGTGGCGATACGGTATTCATGCAGCGCGAAAAGAAACTTCTTAATATTATTTTCCACTTCCATTTGTTCTCAATCGACTTCTCGCTTTTCCCTGTACAAATTAATTTAGGAAAAATAGGTGTCTACAGAATTAAATATTTTCTCTAAATTAATTTTCGAGAGCTGGATATTCAACTTTTAATTTCATTTAATCCTTGCAAATAGTGGTCTGCTGTACGAATATTTATATTTATTTATATTAATTTAATCGATAGTTTGCCGCGCAGACACGGGATATTAGTGTACGACTCCCCTGTCAGTGTGACACCCTCTGCAATGCTGTGGGCGACGAATAAGAAGAGGGAGTCACGGTCTAAGGGATTATAACGCCGCAGATGTGTCCGTCATGTTTCGAAAGTAATCGGTTTTTGGATCGAGACCACCGAAGAAACGTGTCAGTGACTGAAATCTAGAATCTGCTTGCCAGATTGCTTTTCGTTTGCATGGCTAGCTGCGCAGACCGGACATGCAAGTCCGGCGAGGGAATACAACGAGACCAGTGATCTCGGCCGATACGCGTACTGAAATGAAATAGCCCGACGACGAAGCGCTATGTATCAGTGACCGCGGGGGCACAGAATCCAAACCAGTCGCCTGGGCAAAGCAAATTTCTTTGAGAGATGGACCTTCTGCAGGAAGTTTGTCCTCTCCCGTTTACACTAGCAATCGATATTTCTGTTTTCTCTAGTGGATCGCGATGTGGGGCTCTTACTATCTCCACGCTCCAACTATCACTATACCCGGATTATGTAAAATAGGTCATCAGGTTTATCTACAAAAATCATCAAACTCGTAAGATGCTTTTTTTACATGTATTTGTAATTAGTATCGAGAATCTAAATAAGTTGAATCCAGAGTTTTTAAATGAACAAAAACACAAATCTAGAAACAACTTTCTGGACGACCCAATATAAAGGCTATTAGAAGAAAAGGGGAATTATTATTATTATTATTATTACTCTGTTTTTACAGCATATTTAGAAATAAATATGCTCATGCAATATTAAAAAGATAAAATATTGTTGTAGGCGAAGCTGTGCAGGAAGCAATGCATCCTGCAATTTCCAGTGCATCCAAGTACATAGATACACATTGCCGACGATTGTCGCTTCCACAGCCGTGTTGTTAGCGTCGGTTTCGACGCGAAGTAGCCTTACGAATTTATCCTGCGTCCATTCTTCGATCGGTCTGCCAACTACATCGAACTCAGTCCTCAAGTAGATTTATAGTAGTTACCGTGGCACTGGATACCTTTTGCACCAACCCCCGAAGGATCCAAATGTGTTTACGGTTCCTGTGCAGTGTAAACCGATCACTGAATACGTGGCTTTCCATATATTTTCATGAGCAGACTGTTACACAACCGCGCCCTCAATCAACATAATTTCGGGGCGCAAGTAAGGGATGAAAAATGACATTGTTGCCAGTGTACGAAAGCAAACGTTCTTTTCCGGTGAAAAGAATATTTCCAGTGGAAATTGTGCTGGAAAGAATTTGATCTCTAGTTGTTGTCCAATATTTTTTCTGGATGTTTAAGTAACAAGTTTAATTAATCCGGGATTTAATTATTTGAATTCGAAACACCAAAGTATAGTATACTGTACTATATTATAATGTTATATATTATTATAGCGTACTATACTATGCTATAATACTGTAATATACTGCTTGAGTCCTCGTTGCACTGGTAAATAATATTTATATTATCTGAAGCGATAATTTGTCATATTCACGTTATCGTCGATGAAAATCATACAACATTTCTTCCGAAAAAGGAACGCGGATTTTGAGTAATTTATTGCGAGGGAGGAACATTTTCCAGATTTACTCTACGACGGTCGGAGTCTGTGTCAATCAATTTTGTTGTTGGTTAATCCTGCTGTCAGTCAATCTTGATTTCGGTGAATTCTTGTCTGCTGTGGAACAGAGTCGGTGAAGATTGTGTCGACGATATAACTGGAACAGCTCGCAAAAACGACGACTGAAAACCGAGATATTTTTCGGAGAATAATAACTACGCCGATACAATTTCCACCGATCTCTTGTCCGTACTTATTTTCACCAAATTGATTTAACAATAATTGTGGGAGCAGCTAAAAAAAGCCGACTGAGAAAAAATAGAAAATAATTTTATATTAGAATTATGTGAAGAGACGGTTTCTGACATTTCTGATAAAAATCGTGTTAAATAAATTGTTGTTCCGATCTGCGGTAGATTAGATCGCAGATTGAATCGTTTCGCCTTAAAGGTGAGAGAGCGAGAGGGAGGAGAGAGCTATAGATAAATGAATCTGCGTTTCATTCTTCGTTGCCCGTTCACTCGCCACGGAGCCGTTTCTGCACCCTTCCCTCTGGGTCTTCCGGGTGCAAAACAAAGTCGACGCTCGTAAAATATTATGTAGGATAAGGAGGTCTTGGCTCTGGGCCACAATCAATGGCGATGCAGGAGTCTGGAAAGTTTATCCGGCTAAAGAGCTTAACGTAGCCACCGTTGTCCCAAACTTCCGCTTTATAAATAAACTTCGTCACGACCTCCATTCCACTATGTCCAGCTTAAGCACCTAATACCGCCGCAACACTTATTACAAGTGCCTAATATGCCTGTTCATTGTTTACGTTGCACGCCGATATATATATATGCACACAGTAAATTCTCTCCAATTGTCCCTCCACTTCTATACAGAAAGGGACAGTTAGGGAAGAGTAGTCCCGATTATCCAATCCTGGCTAGTTTACAATAGTTTAAAATTTAGTTGACAATTACTGAATTAATTTAGTTCCATTACTGTTATAGATTATTTTTACTAGCTTCGTTTCCTGTGGAACGTTCCGTTTTAGTTGATACGTCGCTTGAAGAATTATTCTTTAAAGTTCTCGAGTGGCAAGCGATGGTCGTGATGGTAGAAACGCTTGGCGAAATTCGGCACGAGCCAGTGAATCGAGCAAGTTCACGTTAGACATTGTTTCGCGCTTTGCATCGACGTTAGATTATAGCTGGCGCAGAAAAATTCTGTCACGTCCAGCAGGAAGCAACGTGCACGGTGTCCTATGGTACTGTGAATCGAGTCAGCGTAAATTCAATTTTGGTCAGCGTGGAAGGTCCAGAAGTCGCATTATTTTTACCAGCATGTCAGCACATGGCGGAAGGTACACGCTGCGTACATTTTACTGCTCCACTGAGTGTTACGGATATTATTGCTTTAACATGTTTTACGGGACGATACCGTCCGATGACGTTGCATTTAATAGCATGACTGATAGAATTTGTTTCAGTGATTCCAAAAGCAATAACTGAATAACTCGCATTTTCGAACGACATAGTAAAATCGTATAAACTTATCGAGTAATGTAGCGACCGAAAATACTGAGACAAGCATAATGCCAACTAATAATATTGTATTTTCACAATTTTGTGATTTGACAATTTTATAATTTAATAATTTAGTAAGGTAACTAGAGTACATTTTTTCTTGCAGGTATCTATAGAATAATAATTATAGCGTATTACTTCTGCATAGAAACGTGAAGTTAAGATACAAAATTTTATATTGCTTTAAATAGCAGCTTCTATAAAAGTCATTGCATATTAAGAACATCCTACAAAATTAACATTTGTCTCGCTTGATCGTAACACGAACTTCGCTTCTTATTTCACTCGTAGCAGTAGATGTCACGCTTTGTACAAAGAACAGTTCCGCGGAAGAATAACGGCGACTTATCTAACTCTTTCAAGGGTTTTTTGCTGTACACTGTTGAAATAACCTATTTTTTGCTTTCCCTCATTATACTCTCCAGTAACGGTTTCGTTTCGTCATGTTTGTAGAGTGAATTACTAACGGAGATGTCGCCCATTAAACTCCTTTAAATGAAAGGGTGCGGAACTCGTACGTCATTTTCTCGAAAACGGAGCCCCGGATAAAAAAAATGTTATAGCAATTTTTGTTCTCGTTTATTTTATTTCTTACTCTATTTTTCTTCCAATTTTTTATCTTATCCATTTACTTTGTTCTCATTATTCTCATTTCAGAATTACTCCTCCCTCGGTTGCACTACGAATTTCGGCTCACCCTGTATATAGAGTGCCTTTTAGTTACTTTGAAATCGATGGCTCCTGATTTCAGTATTACAACGCACTCGTGTGTACACTGTCGATGATTTCCCGTATTCAATTTACCACATTATAATTCCAGGATCTCGCGCGTCTATTACAAATTCCATTTAATAATAATTGTGATAATCACAACCGCTAATCGATCGCTCTTAAATGCTATTAAGCTGGATACCTATTAATCCGATAGCTGCGAGCTGTTCTGAGAAAGCCGTGGCGCGAGATTAAATGTCACAATGCATGGGTGACAGTTCGTTAACTAACTTGCAAGGGACAAGACCGCTATGCTGGTGGAAAGATAATGGAGTTAAATAGAGAAATCTAACGTGGATACGTACCGGGTGATCTACAATCGCTTCTTCGAAAGAATTTCTGAAAATTATTTCAGTTTCAACCAACCGAAAATGGTTGAAAATGTTCCAAATAATATTAGTAATATATTAACAATATTAATATCTATAATATATATTTAATATATACAGAAACTAACGACGAATCTGTAGATTTTATGCATTTATAACAAAAGTGATCAGGTGAAATATAAATTGGATAAATTTAACGTCGCTGTCAGACTATTTTCAAACTATTAAAAATACGATGAGTGAAACTAAATTTTTATACAACTGCTGTTAGTTAAAATTGAGGTCGAAGATTTCAATTTTCCATAAAAGAGTTAAAAATCTTGATGTATAATCTCCTCGAAAATGAAGCAAGTTACGTCGATCTATACAGGGTTAAGAATGATTTCAACCCGAAAGTGACGGGTTTAAACCGCTATACATTATTCGTTCAAACCGATTGTAATCTCCATGCGAGCCGCGGCGTTCCAAAGTGTTTTCCGTATTGTTTGATCAAAGTTTTCGTGTATGAGGAATCGATATAAGAAGGACAAAGCGGGATCGTAGACCGTGGGGAACAAGATGAAGAGCCTGGTTATTGGTACGTCACGATTAATCGCTTCGGTTGACCCCGGTATAATTGAATGAAACTTCTCAAGAATTTCACTTAACTCCGAAGACGACGATCCAATGTGTTACCGATTCCTGCAACGAGAGTTTGCCTGCCCAAAGGAACTTTGGACGTTTATCAAGTGAACCACTTGTGTCGCCATGAAATCATCCGGCTCTTCCTCGTTCTGTACCTCTTTCTCCCTTTTCAGCCGCCCTCCGCACCTTCTTTCCCTTTCTTACTCCTCCTTCGAGTTCCCGAGGACAGGAATATTAATAGACTCGAGATGAAATACCAAGGAGATCGCCTAGTCGTCACCTGGTAATAAAGAGGGGCCTGCGTGATAATGAATATCAACATAAGGGGCGATCATGCTTCTCACCAGAGCGCTATTAAATTTCCGTAACGCTAATTCATCATGCTCTGTAATATGACTTCGGTCAGTTCGCTTCTTTTTCTACCGAGTTTACAGGATTCCCCTTATAGGGAATTTATTTTTCCATTATTGCCGAGAGTAACAATAATTTTTTAATCAGGCGATTTTATAGAAATCGAAAGCAAAAATGCAATTCGTATGCAGCATAAATAATATCTTATCTTGAACGTTCCGTCAGATATTAAGCTATTAAATGAACTATGATAACCATAATTCTATAGGATATAATTAAAAGCGCGCCCCGTGTAACCTGTGCCCATTACGAGCATTCACGTTGAACGCAGCAAATGTTTCCAGCGTTAGCTACTCTGCCTCGAAACCAATGTTGTATTTTTACTCAACGGTGTTAAATAGAGTCCTTAGCTTCTCCCCAGAGATATTTCCAAGCAGCTTTCACGTTATTAATGGGCTCGCTTATTCCTGCTGCTTTGTCGACGAACGTTCCTGTAGCTTACTCAGCAAGAAAGCGCAGCGTAGGAGAAACCACCGTGTTTTATAACAGTCGGTATCTTTTCCTTATGGTTTTCCATCGCTGTCGTCCCTTTTTACTCCCGTGTTGCGCCCCATTTCAGCCGTCACAGTTGTCCATGCCGCCGTCACCGACGCGTTTTAGTCGTTGCTCGCCTCTTCGCGAAGAATACGTACGTAAACATATTTGTAGCCGAGCCGACTTACAAGATTTTCTATACAGGGTGGTGCAAAATGCTGGGTAAAGTGTCTGGGAACAATACTTGACACTCAATTTGAGGGGCGGCGTTTCATTTCGAATAAGGCACTCGTCGGTAGCTAGTGATCCCAGGATTTCGTGATGAAATTTGATTAGTGTGGCGAAATTCCGTTCTCAAGGAAATTGTGCGAGTTATAATAAAACATATAACCTAAAGACAACATATTATTTAGCCCGCGAGATTTGGGTAGATACCTTCGGAAGAGCCACCCGGTATAGTAATAAAAGTATGGTATAGTAACTTCAGAAGTTACGCCGTGCCGTTTTACAAGATACTGGACGTTAAAGTTTTAATAAAATCTTAACAGTTCTGTTTTATATCGATGAAACAAATCCCACAGCATCGATACAAAAACATTATATTCTATAAAACATTTTCTTTAATAATATAAAAATTGTTTCATTCGCAAACAGCACGGGAGTATATCCTTTTGCTTTTACTTCCATAACCTTTCCAATGTATTTTCGAAGCTTCGCTGTTGTTTCGAAGAAACACGTTGGCAGCCGTAGTGTGCAATTTGACTGGAAGTGGTTCAATCTTTTAATAAAGAGGTAAGTGAGTTTGGAATATTTTATTGGAAACCGATAATGCATTTGCATAGAAGTATCCGTCGATTTTGTTAGACTCTGAAGATACTGCCCGTTCGATTTATACGATATATTTCCTACAGAATCAATTCAATGCGCGATGCTATGTCCGCGCACATTATAAAGCTTGGATAATTCTATATACACATACTAATACCTATGTCTATTGAATTTATAATACACTGTGCCCTAAAATTATTTTAATTCCTTGAAACGAATCATTTCAATTTCAAGTAGCTTATTCTTTCCGCGGCCACTTAACATCAAAGGCGTAGCATTAATCTTTGTCCTCGGCCAATAGCTGCTGTGATCATGGGAGGGGCCTGCGGCAAGAGTGGGGGTGTATGCTGTGCCTACTTCTCGCGGAAGAACAGTACATGTCACGCGCACTTACCGCGTCTTTCAACTCTCGAAGTCGGAGGTTTAAATAAATTCCCGCCATTGAAATCTTATATCTAGGCTTCTCCCATCCCCCTCTCCTCTCTCTTTAAATTTGATAATTTACCGCGAGGCCCACCGCATTATATCCGAAACAAATAAGCCAATGCGAAAAAGAAATTCGACTAATTGTCTGTGCCTCGAGAGGCGAGTAACGCGGATCCACTCTGTCTATTTTATTCTCTAATTAGATCGCTATTCGCCGGGGAATGTTTCGCCTAGCTATTGTTCGGCTTGTCAGTGCGGCGAGCGGTTCGGTCCGGTGGCTGGTCCGGAGTAGCGGTTAAATCGGCGCTGTAATCGGTTCGGCGGTCGGAACGATAGCGTTTCGGATGACGGCTAGACTTTCGCTAACTGTACCGGGTGGTCAGCACCCTGCCCATTGGTCAGGCCCAGGGGATCTTTCGACCGGACCTCACCGGTCAGCACCCTGGCAACCGTATAGAGGTCATAGGATGATTGCCCGTGGGGAGCCCAGACTCCAGCGGCTTCAATCGGAGGATAAAGACTTATTCGACCGATTGGGTGGTTAGCACCCTACTCGACCGGAAGGCTCCCAGCAAAAAGAAGGAGAAAGAATGTTCGCTGGGCTGCCGGTATTGCGAGAAACACGCTCGTCTGTTTCAGCCGTTTGTATATACCTCTTTCAGGGAACTATTGGATTGACCGGATACATTTCGTGACAAACAGCGCGCTGTGTCAGGCTGCTGATTTTTACAAGTGCAGTTGAATGAAAAACGTTCTTGTGTTGTGCACAGTTGATCGATAGAATATTTGGACACGTGTATTCGCTTCGATTGCCATGGTAGCCATATGTGGGTGACGGAACTATTTGCTCAGATTTGTAAATTAATTATTGTGCTAATCTACCGTGTCTTCCTGATTTTAGCAGGACTCCCAAGACGTATAGATCTCGAATTATATGATTCTAATTTAATTAAAGGAAATGGTTAAAATTTCAAGATTAGAATTGCTAATCTGATTTGTCATTCTTACGAAACAATATAGGCTAATCGCGTTTGGAGCTCGCGGTTATCGCACTCGATAAGTCGAAGTACTAAAATAGGAAGAATAAATATATCGGGAAGATCTAGCCTGTCTATACGTTTGCAGGATATCTGTTCGAATCGAATTATTTCGAGGTATATAGCGCTGCTAAAATAGCTGCACGAGATCACTGGGATGTTTGCACCGGAGTCTGCGTGATTGGTTCGTTGCATATAAGTCCTTGACTATTTCATCGAGCTGGTTGGTTTGTCTTGATCAGTAACTACCGCATAGTCGCATTATGCGCTTCCTCTGGAACGGTGTTTAATTGGAACAGCTTTCGAATTTCATCGCTTCGAACGTAACATATTCCAATTACTATTATTCTAAGAATCTTGGATTGCTGCGTTACGAACTTTGTTATATGGCTTTTCGCACTCGTGTCGCACAGTTGGTATGTTGGACTATCATTATTCTCATTGGATCTCTTTCCTTTTAAATTCTATTCTCTCGTCACCAATGTTTAAACATTTGACGTGAACGCTCAATAAATATAAAGTTCCTTTTTCTTCGAAAAAAGATTATGCACCGAGTTTGAATCGGTTAGATATTAGATTAATTCGTGGTAAAGAAGTAGTATTTGTCACAATTATTTATCTATAATTGATAAACAATTGAGCTAGTGAGGAGTTCTAGAATCTTCCGATAGATCTACCGGATGCAGATATGCATACAGTACGTATATGTGTATATGGTAACCAACATGCTGTTTGTACATTATACATGCAGTTCATGCACACTCCTCAAAGCACACGTAGCATAATAATCCATCTTTGGAATCAAAGCTGTCTTTTGCAAATACTATTTGTATCTATTTGCAATCAATTTGCTATTGATAATATTAATAAGCGATTAGTTGTATGTTTTAATATTGCATTTTATTCAATTATCGAGAATGCATTAATAAAATCGAAACAAATGCTGCATATTTGATCACTGGAATCTTTATATTAATTCAAAAGAAATTATAATAATTCGAATTGTCCAGTAATTATTCTTTAATTAGAATTTATCGTCACGATCATTCTACGAAAAGGCGCCATCGACAATGTCTAACATTTGCTAAAAATGTTCTAATTTCAGTCCACGAGACGTCGATTTGTTTTCCGTGGCGACGTTAACTTATTATTCCATGAATACGCGCGTGTTTAATTATCCCGCGGTGAAGTCTGCTATCCGAAAATGAATTCGTCCAGTGGAGATAAGGACGAACATACGAGCTCGCGAGTTTCAGACTTTAACCAACTGAAAATCGCATACGCGGGACTGTTGTTTTCACTATGCTTTATTGTAATTCTGTGTCCCATCGGATAAAACCTAGTGACTACTACTAATAGCCGCCATTAGTTTGAGGTCGCGCTACCTATTCTGAGGTTGTCATTACGGCTGACCACTGCCGGCTTATACTACTTTGCCTAAGTCAAGCTATTACGGGGCAGCTATCATTGTGCCAATGCTTACTCCCACGATTCTATACAGACGGCAATGCCGGCCAACTTTATCCAATAATCTACTATATTATACGACTGTCCAGTTGCAGCGGCTCATTTAATCTCTCAAAAGATCAATTAAGAGCCACGATTCTCTTGCACCGCGTTCCAAATATTATTGAAGAAATATTTTTCTAAAATCAATATTTTATTTTGGAAAAATGTTCTCCTCATTAGTACCGTGGCTAATATTTAATCAACTACTAATATTCAGTAATTGTGAATCGACGCCATGGTTGACAATCACCGCTAACCCAGTTCCATCACCTAACCGAGGGGCTTAACACACGTAGCTAATTTTCAACCCCTACGGCTCGATGGACGGTGGATTACATTTCACGGAACGACTGTGTCTACGAACGTACAGTTCGATGTACGAGTTGCCAGATACGGTGTACATTTCTATGAACGTTTAGGGACGTTTAGAACCTTTGTACACTTAGGAACACCCTGCCAATATCGTGTACAAGGTGAGCCACGAGGGTGGGATCACCTGGATTCCTCCGTGTTTCGAAATATGGGAGGATGCGTGACTGAATAAGAAGATGAAGTATACGTAGAGATATATGTAAATAGTGCACTTTATACAGGGTGTTTCAGAACCTTGGTCACACTTGAAAAGGTATGGCTGCTCGAACGTAGTTAATTATATGATTCTGCAATTGGATAAATTGGAAATTGAGATATATTATATAATAAATTAAATATAGTAAATATGGTAAATATACACGTCATAAAGTCGCTCCTCCATTAACCCAAATATAATTAATCGACTGCGCACGTTTATGCGAAATAAAACTGATTAATCGCAAGCAGTGGGTACTGCACAGAGATGTTCTCCCGATTTTACTAATTTTAATAAGCCGCGAATAATGTTCCTTTCAACGTTTATAACCTTTTGACTACTGTACATTCGACGCATTGAAATGCATAAAGCTCCGCAGTCTAGTAATTAATTACTAGTGTCGTTCTATTCCTTCGGTTACAGAGACACACGGAATGCATTCACGACTTCCGCGACGTCTCTCGAGAAAGGAATTAAATAAATTGTATGCCGCTTCTGACGGTCTATAGAAGGTTTCAAAGAAATGTCGCGTTAAACCCGGGAAAGGGAGATTCCTGAGGCAGTTTCAAGTAACTCTTTCCTCGGCGAAAATCTCCTCCACGGTTTCGTTAACGAGTTATTAAAGAAAAACACAGGCCAATCAGACAGCGAATACGGCTCCCGCCGCGTCGAGCTTACTATGTACCACCCCATTCGTACACTGTACTCGCTCCCTGATTGCTCCGTGTTTTTTCATTAATAACTCGTTAATAAAGCTGCGGAGGTCGTTTCCGCCAAGGAAAAACTTACTTCGGATCACCTCCGGGATTACCCCTTTCCGGATGAAACGGGAGTTCTGGGTCTCCTTGTATGTGAATTATCTTTTATTCGCGTCTTCTTGCCGGATGAGTATCGCTCGGTTATCTGACGGTCCCCATATTGCAACAGCATTTACTCCGGATGCAAATATGCACGTGTCGGACGATTATTTAGAAAATTTAAGGCACGCGTCAATGGCTGACTTGGTCTAACAGAGTTATTTAATTTAATTTAATTTACTGAATTTAGTTTAATTTAATTTAATTTAATTTAATTTAATTTAATAAATTGAAGAACCCCTTGCGACTTATTTCGCAGCTACGTGGATTCGCATTTGTCTGTTACTAATAAATAAGTTTAAATATTAATTTCAGTAATGGTAATTTAAATAATAAACCAAATAATAATTTAGATATTAACGAGACAGATGGGTATAATTTAATTTCTGAAAAAATATTCATAACGAGTCTGACACGACATTATGGATCAAAGGGTTAATTAATGAAATTGCCTCGACTTTGTGGGGATTTTAGTGGTCGATTGTGGCCGCCGAACGTGTTAATTTCCGAGGAGCGCTCTAGACCGAAATGCAAAATAAGAATAGCACCGGCGAAAAAAAACCGCGGTTGTCGTTTTAACGGTAAAGAGCGACAAGTATCCGCATTCAACAACCGTGTAAAAATGCAAACGCGCATTACAGATAGCCCGGTGCTCACTGGAAGAGGAAACTAAACGACTGGTGAAATTCTGAAGCGACCGGTAGCACTCGAAAAGCTCGAAGGACGATAGCCAGGTCGTATATCATGCCGATAGCGCGGCAAAAGATGCAGGGAAACGAGCGCGGCTCGGTCTCGTCGTCGGCTGAATAAAACCAGAAGAAAGCGAAGCGTGGTGAAATCATAGGAAGGAAGGCCGCTAGGAACGTACCACGCACCTGCGGCTCTCCCTATGCACCTTTAGAATATTTGTTCGGTAAATATTAGCCGCGTGATCGGGGCCGTTATTTATGCGCCGGTGAATTCAGGGTAGCTAGGGGTGCCTTTGGTTTTTTGCAGCGAACATGAATTCACACGCTGCGACATCTTATTTCCGCACTCTGGTGCATCGGCACTGACCTTGACATAACCTTGAGATGACATCAAGGGGTGACATTGACATGACTCGACGAGTACACTTGTTGAAAATAGGTTGAAGATTCAAAACGTTCTTCTTCAGCTTTGTTATAAAATTACAGTCTTGAGAAAATTTTCTTATCGTGAGATCCATTCCGTTTAGCTAAAAAAATGCGTTACACATTTTTCTCGCATTATCGAAAATTAATAAAATATTAAAAGCGAGCACTGTGTTCACCCTGTATATTTCTGTAAGGTATCCTGCTTTTCACGATACACCGAGCAATCGTTTTCGTGCACTTGTTATTACAGAAATTACTGCTGGATATACAGCTCATTATTTTTTATATAACTGCAGGACTTCGGCATAATTTATAGTTGTAAGATGGTGCATCCGCTGCGGCGCCGATCACACTCAATTCAGACGTTTTTCCTTCCGCGTTTCCCTCTCCGAACTTCTTCCTTATCGAGACTACAATGTCGGAGTTACTCGACGAACTCTTAATTAGGGTCCAAATAAAAAAAGACTGAGAAGTCAGGAAATTGAACGGCCAGGGCAGACTGATCGGTAAAAACGTGAAAGCCAAAAGGTCGTTGGAAAAAGATAAAAACGTCGCCGGCTCGAAGTAAGACTGCCACTCAAAGCACCGGAATTATTTAATTTCTCGTTTGCGCGAGTTCACGGCGCTTTGGAATTTAGCAAATTAAAAAATAGAATCGGCCCCACGGCGACGGACAAAGACTTCTGCATTACAAGCTCCGTCGAAGATATTCTATCTATTTTTCGAAGCTGAAATTATCGACGAGACATTACCGAGGTTGTTAACGCTTGTTATATTCTTTCGTAGTATCGACAGGATGTCGCTTCTAGATTCCTGGACGAGCGAGGATAGTGACAGGTCCTCCCTTTTTTAAGGGCTTCGTGATACGTAAAGTTATGGTGATTTTATTCAATTTTTAAGGTATTCAAAATTGAACTTTCTGTAATAAAATTCAGGAACTAGTTACGGTAGCGACCTAATATATAATACATGGCATGTAAAATTAATTAATACGAGAATACGTAATTTTTAAAATTATATATCGATTTTAAATTTCGAAGACGCCAAGTTTGATCTCGTAATTGCGGAATCGTTTACCCAAGCCCGTCGAACGCGAGACATCTTAAGGGAGTTCGCTCGCGAGAAAGGTACTACATATTTTCTAATTAATCGCAGCCGTAATTGAAAAATTCCAGAGCAAAGCCATAAAAGCGTGTACGTCCGAGGCTAATCAACCAATCGGCGGGCGTCCTTCCTTCGATCAGAATGTAAATTATATTGCTTCGCCGACTGCATTGCGCCAGCTATCTCAAAGAAAAGGTTTCGTGAAGAGCGATAAAACCGGCTATCGTATTCCACTCCCCTAAATGTACGCTGACTTTTTAAGACTGCGTTTGACATCGAGTTCCCTTTGCCAACTCCACAAATAAGAAGCTCTGTTGCCTCTACTGTACCGCACAAAACGAGCCTGAATAGTTATTATTTCCTCCGATATTGTTAAAGATGTTGCCGCAATATTACCGCATTATTTTAGATTTATTATGTACACGTTTGTCATCGTTGAATCATTTTTATAATACTACTTTTGTAGGAGAATGGAGCACTTACTTTGTTAAATATATATGTATATATATGTATATTGTCCATAACTAACTAAATGGAATATGTACAGTAAATAGCAGAAATGTAACGCGTAAAGTTAAGCGAAAATACGAAGGCGGTGTATCAAAACCAAGAGTGGACTCGCAGAACACAGCACTCGCAGGTAACTCAAACATCGCAACGCCCATCATGGACGCAGCCAAAACAATTCTGTATTATTCCTCGTCTCCCTCGCATTGCATTAAATATATTTAAATATTCTGCGAAACGTATTAATCAGAGATATATTAGTCAGAAAAATATTACTAAAGACACATGACGAAAGATCAATTAACAAATGAAGCAAACGAAGGACTAGAACCAAGGAAGAATGAAATACGAATAGTGATATAAGATACAAATGTAATGAACTATAAACGTGTTGAACACTTTAGAGATTATGTTACTGTAGTGGGAGTTATGTTCCTCGGTGTAGGTACATATGTTCGTCTTTGTATCGTGCGGCAGATCGAACTTTTTTGTTGACGAACGTATTTATTCGATTCCTGTAAATGGGTTGGCCAGCATGACGCCACGCACACGTTTGCCACCGATTTCGGAGTAAATTCTCCGTAATATTCAGTGCCGCGTGCAGCGTGCCATCGTTCGTACCAACGTTTAATGCCGCAGTACAGAATCTAGGTGCTGCTACCGTGAGATCAATAACCCATAAAGGGTAGTTTCCCGGGAGGCAGTGTGTTTTCATTCCATCGGATCAGGAGTATTTTGGATGCCAATATAGGCTCCGCTATTCGTATGTTAAACCTGCAATCGACTACCACGTTAAACAAACTGTTATTCTCAGATGAACCAGCCATTTCTTTTAAACCGCCTCGTAGTCGAGCTGCAGGGGATATATACCCCTGGACGCGAGCCTCTGAACGTTTATTTTTACTATCAGTGTTCCACTATTCGAAAATCAAGCTATCCACGATTTAGAGTTCGGCTTTTACAGTTTCCTTACACAGCGTTTGCAACATATTTCCTCGGATTTGATCCGAGGGAAATTGATCGCGTCACAAGCGCTGGAATTAAATTGCTGAGACCGCGATTCGCAGTCATGATGCATTTTAAACTTGAAACCTTCTCTGTAATATCTCAAAGTATACCGAGTTCATTTCTTGTTCGTTAAAGCGATCGCTGATTTATTCGAAGCTTTATAAGAGCGTTTACTGGTAGGTGCAATTACTTGCCAATGCGACTTTCATTAGTCGCAGATTGATTTTTCGGGATTTTGGAATTATCTCTTTTCGAAGAATTATTTCTCCGAAATTGTTATGTTACACGCGATCGAATCGTGTGTGCTTCGAAATTATTCAATTTTTAATTGCAGCTGCTCTCAGCAGTTTCGTCGAACTTGACAGATTTGAGCGATCTATCAGCAATATGACTCATTAAATGCCCTTGCTGATAAATCTCCACCGCTGGTTCCAAAACAACTTAATCATACTTGTTTTCGCTCTCTTTTCAGAGTTCAAAATCCTGCGGAAGACTTACTGGGTCATCCTGTAGTTAAGGGTCGCGACAACCCTCTTCACACCGCGACAGTTCGGAACTACCTGCATTAGACTCCTTCACTCCTTCAGGAACTCCGTTGAAATAATCAAAAACGCTACCATTTCAACACGTTGGTCACGTATGGGTGACATTAATTCTTGTCCAGTCTCGAAAGTTAATTTTTATTATACTATATTCAACTTTAATTCCAAACTAGGATATTTAGGACGACCCTCCGCTATGATTTATTTTAACTTTCTAGTTCCAGCTTCGTTAATCAAAGCACCTTGATTTCGTGAGAATTTTGAATCAGGTACAGATAATATCTGTGTCAGGATCGACACAGATAAATTTGTTTCCTCTGTCAATGTGTACACAAGTATTAGAAGCGAGCAAAGAGAGCCGTCGAGCCGGACGGCCGTGTTGGATCCTCTGTATCACCGTGCAAACATTTCGATCACTAGCGATCTGTGTCGAATGGCATGTGGCTCGGTGTCACTCGATTAACAATCATTGCCTCGCGTGAAGCTGCTCTCAAGATTCACTGACTCACTAAATAGTTTACGTAAAAATTATATATAAAACTGGGTGACTTAAAAATGCATACATATAATAAATAAATAATTCCTTCAAAAATTGTCCGAACGTCAACATAATATTACAGATAATTGATGCTGTATTTCCACTAACTATGGCATCATATCAAAGTCCTATTTAAAAGCAACGATGACGGTCCGGCAATTTCGAAAAATGTTTTTTCCTCCATCAAAAGGAAACCCTCCAAGTTATTCGGGTCAGCTGTTCGACACGTCCCACCGTGTGCAAAGTCCGCATGCGAAACGGTTTCAGTTTTTACGTGCGATAAAATAATTATGATACTGTAAATTCCAGTTCTGCTGTCGAACGTCGCGTCGCGCCGTTCGTTTGGATCGGGGGACAAATAAAACGCTGTCGGGTCGCCGGAAGCGAAAAAGTTCGAATCCGAGTAAGACTAGATCCCGCGAAAGGACTCCATGTCTGAAAGGGCTCGCAATTACCGCCCCGACATCGGCGAACCAATAGTTTCCCCGTGTCCGTCGACGGAGCTTGCGCGGTAGCTGGTAAGAAAGAGCGTCTTCGTTCCAATAGATTGATTTTCGGACGACAACTAGATCCGGATCGTTTGCACTGGTTTTCCATCATACCTTCCTCGTGTCTGCTTTTCTTCCTATTCTTGATACCGAACGAGAGCTAGGCGAACAAGTCAAGACCTCGAACTGTTCGACCGTGCAAACGAATAGAGATTGGCAAGTTGGACCGCGTCTCCGAGAAAAAGCCAGAAAAATCGATTTGCTCGATCGAATGGGGATACAACGATTTCTTGGGAGTGACGGTGAGAACCATCCGTAAAATTGATTCCTCTCCCTCGATGTAATGCGCCTTTGCTGACACCGCAGCAACCTATCCCGGAGATTTCGAAATATTTATACTTACAGAGGGCTAATCTGGCCTACAGACCGCGGATCTCCGCGTGAAACGATCGTTTTTTAACTAGGAAATTCAGCTGATACGCGTCGATTTTTATGAACTTTTTCGCAGGTCTTCGTTGAACTGAGATTTTAACCTATTTATTATTCGCACTCGTTTCTTACTGTACAGGAAAAATTTATTCTTGCCGTGATTTTTACGCAAGTATAAAAAGACGTATAACTATATATAATAAAAAAAGTATAATATAATAGTATAGCGAAATAATAAAAGTACAGTATAAAAAAGGTATGTAATAAAATGTATCCACCCCCTTTCGAGAAGTTTTTTCTCTTTTTTTAGGGCAAATAAACGTTGTCAGTACAATAGTGTCCGACAGTGAAAAAAAGTAACACTTGTATTTTAATTCATTTCAGCAAAAGTATAATGGAAGAAAAAACGAGAGCACACTAATGCAAAGAAATGTGAAACGAGCGCTTCTTTCGAGCCTAGTACATATAACCAAATTTTACGACTGCGTGATAAATTCTTATTAGCAGAAAACGCTATCGCCAGCATTTAAAATTCTTTTATCTCGATGCATAATTTTCCATTAAAAGTTTCTACGGCGAATGCGATAATGTACGTTCAAGTATGTAAAAGAATGATTTTTATTGTCACTTCCCCCATTATTTCCATGTTATATAATCGACATTAAAGCATTGAGACGAAACCAACTGTGATCAGCAAAGCAACGATTAGCAATCGCGACGGAAGTCGGCAAATTTCGAGCGCTGCAAGTCGCGTTGTTTTCGAAAATTGGTCAGCAAACGGATCGGCGAATTTATTTGCCGCATAATTCGACTGCGCGCAGGTATTCCGCGGAGCTAACACGGGCGGCGTCCATTGAAAAGTTGCGCCGGAAGTTTCGAAGCGGTCGATATTACCGAAAATCGAGATTAAAGAGCGCCAGCGGAGAATCCGCGTGGACCGGAGTTTGTACACGAAGCATAGCGGAACGTTCTCGCGGAAAGACACGAATGTGTGAACTGACTGAATAGTGAAATCTCCGGGATCATGTTGCTGCGTTCTCTTTCTCGTCTAACACGGGCACACGTGAATGCGTACGTTTCAGACTGAAGCACCCACTCGACGAATGAAATCGGCGAGAGAGTGAGTCCCGCGGCTCAAGGATGCGGAAACAGCGACTACGTACCCGCTTGTCGAACCGTGACGTCGCGAGTCCCGCTATTCCCGCAGGAGTACCATGAATTCTCCCTTCGCCACGGCCTCTCTTTCTCACCACCCCGTTCCATACCGCTCCATACCGCTCCATACCGCTCCATACCGCTCCATAGCGCTCCATAGCGCTCCATAGCGCTCCATACCGCGCCGCGCCGCTCCATGCCGCTCCGTGCCATGCTGTCTAAAAACCAGAGAGCAGAAGGAGGACTGACGTGCTCGAGGATGCTCTGAGAGCCATACACGCATTCGATGTTCCGCGGCTTTGCGTTTTTCTTCCGCTAACGTTCCGTCGACAGCTTAAGTGGAACCGCCGCCACAGTCGCGCGTATAAATACCTCGGAATTCATCTCGTAGACTTCTGTCTGGGAGTCCGTTGTTCAGTTCTCCGTTTTTTTACGATTATCGCGGCGAACAGTGGTGTCGAGAATGGAACAGCATCCGCGGGATTATGGGATTTTGGAATTTCAGCGAGGGAGCCGGTGCATTCGTCGATCGATCGCGTACAGATTCCTTCAGGCTGGTCTATCTTGAATTGCGTTGGGCAAATGTAAAAAAGGGATCCGTGTTGATCATTATTTCGGGTGCTGCGAGGTCTTCGATGGTGTTTTAGGGAATACCGGTGGTGTGTAGATCCGATTGGAAGAATGCATACGTATCTTTGCGAACACGTGCGTATGTGCAAGAGATAATTGGTATGAAAATGCAGAGGAAAGTGATCGCTTCTTTGTATAGTTACCGACACGAGGGACAGTGGAAGTGAATAGATAAAAATAATAAATTGAGAAACTGTGAAATGTAAATTCGCAGGTAAAGGCTGGTGAATAATTAACACGTGATGGATAGGCATCGGTACACGTGACGCGCGTAATGCACGTTCGATCAACTTCCCGCCGAATAACAAAGCTATTATATGCAGATACATGAACTATACTGCTGAATATTATGTATATATTATGTATCTTGAAGAATATTTTAAAAAAGGTTATGTCAAATTGCCTTATACATCCGCTACTCTGCATGAAAATTTAAAAAAGGATATTCTCTAATTTTACGTGACATTTACGTTAATTTATAAAACGCATATAATTTATATACGAATAAATTAGAGCAGTAAAACGCGCCGAATTTTCCTAAATTTAGGTAGAAGCTCCAACGAGTCAGCGTTAAAGGGGACCCCATTGTCATGGATATTGTCGCATATGCTTTAATATCCATTGGCGTATGGGAGAAGGGGTCGAGCAAATTTCCCGTAAATTCTATTTAATTTGTGAAAACGCAACGAGTCGGAATCCTCGGAACATTTGCAACCGGCGATATTTTTAACCGAATGTGCGTCACCAATATATCGTTCTCGATTGTCAGCAGCGTGCACTTCCTAAGCCCATGCTGGCTAGCCAGGGTGGAATTGCAACCCGTGTTGGTCAGCGGAAGCGAAATCAGCAGGTCGTGTCGAAAGTTCAGCAAACCTGTGCCCCGGAGGCATAGTCGAGTGTCTGATACCGCAGCCGTAATTTCTCCCTGCCGTGTAGTGCATGTGCGTGTATTGTGGTGGACGAGAGCTCATCATTCCTATCTCGAACTTGGAACAATTCGATACGGCCTTGGATTGTTTAATCTTGATGCCCACTTCCCGAGTTTTGCGACACGCCGTAACCAACTGTCACCGTAAAATTCGCGCGCCAACCGGAATACCATTGCACCACACCCTCAAACTATGATCTCCGATACGCAAATTAATAAACTTGTCGCGTATTATATATATATTGCATAAACAAATCACACGGCCGCCATTCGAAACGGTATCATTTGTTGAATGCCTTCAATTTTTTGGAGATATTAAAGAGACGTTGCAACGATTAAAACACCTTTTAACTAATTCACTAATTTACTATGTAATTTTGTAATGTTTAAAAAATAATTTGCGTGACAGGGAACGCGTTAAAAACCCCATGGATCAATCAGAGAACGATGGTCCGTATTCTTTCTGTGATAAGTCGTCGAGGAAGCTCCAAACAGCATTTTCACTAAGGAGAAAGTTGCTTGAAATGATTCAAAGGATGCGACAAGGGCCACCTTGTTATAGAAATGAAAGCCGCGATGCAAAAGCTGACCAGAGCGAGGGACAGAAACTAACAGGTCCTACTGTCGTTAATTTTCAAGGGGAAGGAAGCCATATTCGACAGATCTTAGCTTCAAATACGACCCGATTACCCTAAAACCTGAGTTCAACGAAGCTTCTATAATAGGGTACGGAATACCGTACGCCGCATTCATCGAAGCGTAAGATCGGTCTATATTTCCGGCGATTTCTAGGCAATTTCCGAGTGCAGAATGCCTGGCTGCCCAATTACCGCGGGAGACGGTATTATTGAGATTTTCATATGGACCATACTTTACAAGGTAGCATTTAAGAAGAACGAACTCCTCTCTCCGACCGTATTTCACGGTCTAACGAACGCTCTTGTTCCTCCTTTCGTCATCGTCCTATCTCTCCACCGACTCCGGTTCTTCCTGTCGAAGAAAAAACCGTGGAAGGTGAGAGCTGGAAGGTGGAAGGCAAAGTAAAAGCCATGGGAAGACCTTGCGCCGCGGCGGTCCTCGGACCAGGCGGCTTCTTAGGCTTTCATTCCATTACAAAGACGTTACTTACTAAATTACATTAATTCCACGATGTCGCTCTATATTTCGAAAACAAAAGGCCGGGAGATTCAGAAAGGAAGACCCTCGCCGGATAAAAAGACCGCGGGACTCGAATGAACGGCTCAGTTCGGAAAATTAATTTTTATGCCGCTGTGCTTCCGATTCCCGTGCGCTTCCAGGGCAATTCTTTACCCCCCCCCCCCTGTTTCGATTATCCTTTGTTCGTATTATCTTTTGATGTTTCTTTACCTTTACATGGTACGCCAAGAGAGGATATTTTTTAATACGGTGATACGCTGGGAACAGAATGATTGAATCGAGGATGACGAACTTCGTTCACTAGCACATTGGTTCAATGTTATATTGGGTAAAATTGAGGCACGATTACGGAAAATCCTGTAATCCTTTCTGGAAATGGATACAGTCTTCCAAACATAAATTCATTTCAAGTTTGAAAGGTCTCAGTGATTTGTGCTGCCATCAAAACGCGGGAACTTCGCTTCGACATCACGCCAAGTATGCTCTATGTGCTAAATATGTGGATTCACGAGTATGCCGAACCAATATCTGGAACCACGAAATTGTACGAATGGTTGGCCGTGGCATAAACCTAGGCCGAAGGTCGGTAATATGGAACACCTGATTTTGAAGTCGAAGTCAAACTTCGAAAGAAGTGAAAATCGATAGTTATCGTAGCTATTAGATCTAAAAGATCTGTAAAGAAGACTGAACAAATACTCTAACGCTTTGAATACTAGACATGTGTAATATTAATATGCATAATTTTGTATATAATATGCTAGATTCACTTCATAATTAAGCAGTTTTAAATTTGAGCATCGCGGTTAATAGATTTATTATCGGAAACATCAATGACGTTTTAGCGAAGCTGTTGAAGCTAATTTACATTTATTCCGGTTATCTATAGCCGCCTAGTTCATTGATCATATCACATCCACTGTCAATGAGTGCCACCACGACGTTATGTTACCAACGAGCCTGTAGCCACGAGGTAAAGGATCGGCGAAACATCGCGATGACGAGGTATATCGTTGCATATTTAACACGAATTTATTGAAATATGTACGTTTTGCTTGACCATCACTGTTGATAAAGGTTTCATCGTTTATACTAATTGCGAATTTCCCATCGGGTGCCATAAATTACCTCGCGGCCGCGAACCAAAATGCATTTGCACTAGGAATTTTATTCGTAATAAATTTCCGTAACCTATTGACACGATCTAGATTTCCCGGAACAATAAAATTTTCAGCACTCGAACACGTGGCAGCCGAATTCTTTAATATTCGAACGCCCTCGTCGCGAACCCGTGTCACACTTTCTTTATTATTCGAATCCTGAAGTAGCTCTTCGAAATTCAAGAAATTATTATTTAAGAAATTAACCAAAGATTTTGCTAACTTAACTAAACTATGTAGAGATAAGTTGTCAACGACGCGTCACTTGATATCATTTTTCCTCTGCCTGTGATAATTTCTACGTTAGACTGAAAAGCACAGCCTGTACAAAACTAAGTGAAACACAGTCGAACCCTGGCAACTCGAAACTTCTGTAAAGCGACAATTTTGCTCGTTCCTTTCCACTTCGATGTAAAAGCCTTTACAAATCGGAACATAAACTTGCTTGAACTCGAATTACTTGTCACGTGCTCGCTGCGTTGTTCCAACCCTGTAACTTGGGATTCCGAAGAAACCCGACTTCTGCAAATCGAAGTTTACTTCGACAAGCTACACCAAAATCGCTGGAGACTGTGTAGGACCATACGAGTTTGCGATATCAGAGAAAATGTCTGCTTCTTTTATGCAGAACTGCTTAATCGAAGGGACGTCGCGAGAGAAGAATATTTTATAAAACTGAAATTAACGTGATGATTCAAACGATATAAATCAATAAATAATAGTTTTAAAAATGCGACTGTAGTGCATATTTTCTTCAGACGAATGTCCGATACGAAGATAAATTAAACGAAGGATGTAAAAGTGATTCGTAGTGCGAAAGTAGCTATTAGGAAGCCGGTGAGTTACTGTTGCAAAGCTGGCGATGAGATCTAATCGAAAGGGACTCGAGGTCGGACGACAATCGATGCTGGCCATTGTCTCCGTGGAACACGCACGAATGCACGTGAACAGCGAATTTTCTTTGATGTGCCGACATTGGTCGGAACGCGCGGAAATGTTCGCAAACGCTCGCGAATGTTTGCTGTCCGCACGCGTTTCGCATCTCGGGCGAAGCGAATTTGCTTCGCGAACATTTTACATGCTCGCTGGATAGCGAGCTTAATATTCGCATATTATACTTTTTTACTATTATATATTCGCATTTATATAATAAACAGCTAAAAGGAATGAAAGTAAAAATACGCTTGATATACGCAGTTATTTGAGTATAGAAAATAACGCTAAGCATCATTCATTACAGCATAGCTAATACTGTTAATTATTAAGCCTTTCCGTAATCCGCCCGAACGCACACTTACTTATAACTACTAATCTCCATACAGGTGTACTCGCTTAGCTTTCCAAACCTAGTTCAGACAACTAAACTCAATACTCTAGGGTTTAGAAGTTACTTCGACTGTTGCGGATTCGTTACAAACCTCTGTGAACCTAGTTTGCTTTTCTAAGTGGTCAACGTAGCTATATGCATCGTTGTGGCGACGTTACCGGCAGATTGCAAAAGAAACAGCTTTGGAAGATGGGGAGCTAATTTTTGTAGAACACTATGATCGTGTTTCAAGGCTATAGACAAAATCACATTTTGGATTTTGGGAGTATTCTGTGCTGGAAACGTGTACTGATAGTATAATAATACTAGTACTAATGGTATCATAAAAACTACCCCCACAGAAATAAACTATATAATATCTTACCAATGCATGCAAATATTACACGTATCTCAGAAAATAACAAGTGGAAACCCTTTTAACTGGTAATAAGCTAGCTAAATTATACACAGATAAACTTGACCAATTGTTCCGGTCCTATTAATTGGTATGGGTAAGTCTTATCCATACAGCCCCGGATTAATATACATTAACCGAGATTCATATATTCAGCGAAATGGCCTTTACCAAAGACCATTTTAATATTCAATTACGTTTAGCCAGGTGGCTTAATCCGAACTTATTGCCGCCATTTATTGTACTTTTCGATTCTGTTTAATAGCCACGGATTAATACGTCACACGTGTAACCATAATAACACAGCGGCTCGAACACCTTTTAAAATGCGATAACCTTTTTCAGACTTATGTCAAAGGTCATAAGAGCCTAAGGGTTGCGAGGCTACCATCGATTATATTACCACCTGAAAATGTTATTGATGAATATTTATACTACTGTTCTATAGATTATATAACGTAAAGAACTCTGAAATATTTATTACACACAAATAAAAAACAATACGAGTAAAATAATAAAGTACGAGCATATCTTGGAACACCGTCATCGTGCCACGGCTCCGTGTTCCATATTGAATGTCCCTAATTTGGAACAGCCGATTGAAACGCGCGTTCCAAAATGGGGACATCGAACGTGGAACACGTGCGCCATCTGTTCCCTAAGTCGGAACGGAGAATCAAAGCGTCCAATGTGGACTTTGAATAAACATTCTTTTTACAGCTATATAAAAGTACTCGCGTTAGCGAATTTATATAAAAATATAGCTAGAATTTGTATATCCACCGGCCTCTATCCATTTTTCATTGTATTGTTTGCGCTGTTCCAAGAAGGGCTCGCGATCGATCGATGTTTCATAATAGGTACTCTTACCTCATCCGCGGCTTCCCCGTTGCATACGAGGGCATCGCGAAGGGGATGAAGACGAGCCGCGATCCGAAACGGAAGGAAACTTCGTAAAATGTACGTAGGTCAGGGGGTGAGGTGTTTTCCGTTGGCAGGACAGTTGCTTGTCCGCCAGAGTCAGAGGCAGAGAGGCCGATGTGGGACGTTCGGGAGGGCCTGCGCGCTCCGGCAGCCTGCGGGATCAGTCGGCATTCGAAGCGGCACTCACGTTCCGCGACCGTACCGCGTGCACCTTTATCTTGCCTCACTAAATCGTCCTTTTGAGTCTGCCCGATCGAACCCCGTGTTATTCATTGCTGCGATAAACGTCGCGAATATCGAGCATCGTTGGCGTTCCCTTCCGTGGCGTCGACGACGAGACGAGTCCTCCATGGCCGATGATCGATCCGCCATCGATCACGTGTAATCGATCGAATCGATTTATCGATCGCCGCGACTCTTTCGGGCACTGACGCAATTAGAGTTCCGTCATCTTGGATCCTGTTGTCTCTTCGCTGATCAATTATTCATCTATTGGTATTTATTTCGTTTATTATTCTGTCAAAAAAGAATCGTGTGCCTCTTATCACCGTGACAAGGTGCATACTTTCACACGTCTCGTTGCGGGTGTAAACAGATTTATTAGCCATCTGCGACACGTCGGAGGACGCGTCTGTTCGTAGCTCGACTTTTGGGACTTGTTGGGTTCAAGGTATAACTTAATAGAACTGACTTGGGTGCCTCTTGTGCTCCTGACAAGGTGTACACCTTCGCGTGTTTCCTCGTGGATATAAACAGATTCTTAGCCATCTGTGACGGGGGATTCGTCTCTTTGTGATTTTTGGCACTGTTAGGTTAGGGTATTCGTGTGCGTAAGGAGTGATCAGTGCGTTGAAATCCTATACCACTGTGTGTGTATGGTTGTGCGTGCTCTTGTGTGTCTCTGTGTGTGTTTGTTGCGCTTCGTCGGAGTTCCTGGTTCCACCTGGCTCCACGTGCTCCCTCGACGACGCCGCGACGACGGTGAGTTAAATGCCACGGTGTGCTACGTTATTCTACCTTTAGCAGTCCTCGCATTACCGGCGTCCTTTTTACGCCGCGACCATTCCTGTATAGAACAAGGAATTATTAGCGGTTCCCGTAGTCTGCATGCCGTGGTATTATTCGCATAGAGTTTCCTTGAAATTGCGCTGCGCTGGTTTACAGGAGGTTTTTCGCCGCCAGCCGCTGAGGAAATCAATAACGATTAAAGCAGCGGCGAGGGAAGCGACACGTCGTTGCCGGTGAAATGCTAACTTTCACTTAATGCTTCGCGAGGATTTATTTTCATTGACACGCTGACCCCGGAAATTTCGGACGCGATTTTCGAATCGCTATCCTCTCGAGCGCTCTCGTTGCATGCATCAATCATGAGAATCCGCGATCTAGTAATCACTGGTAGTTCGATCAATTCGTTATGAGATCGATCAACTGTAAAACTCCAGCCTCGTAGCATTTCTATCTTTAATCGAAGATAGTTAATGAAGATTAATATTCGATTTGCTCGTTCTACACAAAATTGACCTCTTGATTAAATTTCAATTTTCGGTACAGCCAGGTTGAATAATTAGCCTGACGCATTGAGCACATCCAACGTGAACTAATTTCGAAATGCAATAACGTTTCTGAAATTGTATCGAACATTTTGAATTTTTTAGGCGATCGAACGGTCCGCTAGACAATGCGCAAACACATTTTTGCAAACGTTGCAGCTGTGTGGAATGGTAGAAAAAATAGAAACGTCACGTTTTTCAACTTCTTTTTTTTTGTATAGCATTTAACGTCGAATTCCTGTCTTTGCAACAACTGTGTAGCGCATTGTTTAGCGAACTAGTTATTCTAACATCCGAAACAAAAATCCAACTGGCTCAAAGTTCAATTTGTAAGTAGGTATTTCGTTTTAAAAGGATGCCGCACATATTTGTCCAGGTGCGTCAACAATGCCGTAGATTTTAATCAAACGAAAATTGTTTGGGGGAAATGGCTGAACGAGTTCGTACACGAGGCCAAGTTCCTGTCGAATTTTTGCCGTAACAATCCTGTTGCGATCAAGCCGGAATGAATATGCTAGATGATTGCAATCATATGATTGACGTAACCAATGCCGTGTGCACTGGCAGGCGTATTTAGTATCTTAAGGGATTACACCTGCGTCGCACAATCACGGCTGCCCGAGAATTATGGGACATCGTCCAACTCGTGATTAGAATGAAACTTCGAACATGTTTGTAGCACTTATAAGCCATGAATACGGTGTAATTCGATTTTAGCTGCATATATCTGCTTTATTTATTTGATATAAACGAGCACGTTTTATTAACAAAGCGTTCGTTCGAATTAAATATCAAAATTTGATTTATAGATTTCATTTATTGCGTTTAATAAATAATTAACCGAATTTTTGAAGCTGTACCGTTCAAGAAAATATAAATGGATCGATTTTTTCGGAGCTTGACACCAGAGTATCCCCTTGAGATAAATTGACGCGCGGTCGGGTGTAATTATTTAAAGTACCGTAACTAGTTATCGCTATCTGGTGGTTTTACTCTCGGTATATATTTTTTGGCGAGCCGTATAAAAATAAGCAGAGAAATTCATTAAGTAGTTTCTCGCTTCGAGCCCGTTGGAATTGAGAGGTGAAATGTTTTTACGTTTCCCGGGCGCTGTTCGAGTAGATAGAGATTGGTTGACTATTAATAACGAGGAAGATCCCTTCGTCCGTCTTCACCCTTGAACACCTCTTTGCATCAGGAACGTTAGAACTGCCATTTCAGCTCGCCAACACTGCTTCAACAAGTGATCAATTCTGCATCCGTGGAAGTCTTTGAAAACGTCTGCTCTTTGTTAGGTGACGGCAAGACGGGGATGATTCTTTGTTTCTTTTTGCTGATCTCTTTTTCGGAGAAGTGCATTGTACGACATAATTTTATTGGAACCGGTTTAAAATGCAACGCGACGATGCCTCGATATTAAATTTCGTACAATCGAGCTCCGTTTTGCTGCACTTTTTAGAATACCATAATTATGTTCCCCAATTTCTATGGTGGACAAAGCACATTTCGGATGCAGTAGGATCTACCCCGAGTGAGGAAAAATGAAATTCATGGGGGTAATGAGGATCCAATAAATATAGAAATAATATTTTAATTAACATAGAAAATAGTAGAGAAATTGAGCGGTATCCAAATTGCTCCGATATCAAAGTGTCCTAATTTTCACGTATCGATGCGAGATGTCTCGATAAAATATACAACAGATATATTAATGTATATTAAAATATATACATTAATTTATAGTGTTCTAAATTAATAATATAGCGTTAACGTAATATATTAATATTAATAAATATAGAACACATTTAGCAGGTCGATGAAATATTCGCACTCTGTTAGGATTCCTTCAAGCTACCGGAGCTCGCTCGTAAGATTGAACTGAGGCAGCAGGTGCATCCTGCCGAATGCACTCTCGATGAACAAGTTAAAAAATCGGCAGCCTCGTTCACTTTTATGTATTTCGTAGCACCGAAGATTTCATCATCGCGAATACACTGGCAAAGAGGATGAAAAGAATTTCAGATCCGAGAACAGTTGAACGGAATGATTTTTCAGCTAAATCTCCCCATAGCTTCAATACATACCGGGTGTCCCACTTATCGGACCAGAAAAATTTTCTTTTATCATTCTAAACAATAACAAAATTTTTAAAAAGCATTCTAGTTGTCTACTAGATTAGTTGATCTATCGTCTAGAAAGATTTCATATCGTTTAGTCAAATTTTAAAATAATTCTTGCGACTTCAAAGGTCGCAAGAGTCAGATAATTCGGTTCAGATTGAAATAAATTATTTCGTTTGAAGAGATGTACGAACAGTTTGATCGCGATTGGCTGTCCGCGAGGGTGGACGCGTGTTCCAGTCAAAGGGACAAGGGTATCCCACATGGCCCTGACTTTCAGTTCTACACGTAATGCTTATAAAGATCTCCTTTGAACCGGTCTTATTTTTTTCTTTATGACCGGCTCTCAAAGAGGAGATCGCCCGAGGTTTTTTCGCTCGATCGCAGGAATCGTGCTCCCGGGAATTGACTTAACGCCGAGTTTCTATGTAAATTTTTGGTCGTGGCGAGAGCTGACGGTGATTCGGACGATGCGTTTAAGAGAAATTTACATGCGCCTTTCTTCCGCGTTGCCTTCCAATCGACCGTTCCCGAACTCTCAAAGAATCTACAGGAAATTCCATTCCTGAATAGAATGAATTCCCTGCTCCCGCTTTTAAAGCCCCCGATATGTGTTCAGTATCTTTCCTATAATAATTTTCATTTGGAATTACACCCGAAAGTGCTGCTTCAAACTATTTTAATCTAGCGCCCAAGTATTCGGCGAACTTTCTTCCATCTTTCATACCGGAACAGATTTATTCGATTCGACGTTCAAATGATTGGATTTACGTTGTATTGCAAATACCGTCGAAAATAGAATTGCGCGGTCCGATATCAATTTTTCGTTAATCCAAGATTGGTACATATATATAAATTATACGATCCATGCTTTCGTTTCTCTCAACGAGTCCTATTCGAGAAAACTAACATGCTCGTACTTTACTATTTTAATGATATTATTTGTTATTCATATTAAATGAATACTTCAACGTTCATTACGCTATCTGGAGATACGAATCTGTCTAACAGTAGTATAAATATTCAACAATAACGCTGCTAAGTCGTAATAAAATCGGCGACGATCACCCCGAAGATCGTTCCGTAATAGGTACTTGAACAGTTTGAAACGGTTACATCCTTTTTAATCTGTTTCCAGCGGCTCGAAAATTCTTGGTTCGTGTTAAACGCCGATGATAAGATCGGCCCGTGATTTCACGAGACGGTCAATTTAACGAAAAAGAGCTCTCAGTTTCCCAATGAGTAAGTTAATTGGTTCTTTTAATTACGCGAGGGCCGCGGCATGCATCAAGCTGGCGCGAACAAAGAAACGGAATAGAAGCTTTTCCAGGTTGCCGGTTATACCAGGCTAATGTTAGAGAAGCATTCGCCTTTCAAAGTCAAATGTCCTGTTTGTAAGACGTCTCCAAAAGGTGACCCAGCTTTGTCGAGTCCCTTTGTCTCATTAGTATGAAAGTTACATAAATTTCCGTAACGACAGCCGCGACGAGTATCTCGAGTTGCCTGTTCTCCAGTCGGTAATGGCCTCGAAGCTGGGGACCACTTTTGCCCGGCTCTTACGAGCACGTTTAATTATTCAATATAGGAACGTTGGCGGAAATTCTGCGCAATTGCGCTCGGGTGTGCGCGAGCGAGCGCGCGCGCGCGCGGTGCCATCTTTACGGAAGTTTCGTCGTTGGTTAATGAATGCGCAAACCGTGGCCGGGGTACGTTCGTCATTAGTCAGTTTCGTCGAGCGGCAACCGATTTTAATTAATTTAACGAAACGCGCCGATCGTTCACCGAGCAGTGAAAAAAAGTTCACGGCGCCCGGCGCGGTGCCCTTTTAACCATTCCATTCCTGAATATATGCGCCCTGGGATTAAGCCGGACTTTTAATACGCGGGATTAGAAGCGCAATTTAATTTTTCTATTTGCATTTTAATGCCGGACGCTGCCAGTGTTTCGACGCGGCCGCGTCTCTTTCGCGTTCCTTGAAACATTTTCGGGAAAAAATTATTTATGCAGAACACGTTTGTGACTCGGGTTCGAGCACGGGCAAACTAATGGATTTCCTACGGGCAAATTCAAATTGCATAATGAATTCGGTTAAGAACTCTTATTTGCGGAAACAGATAGACGCCTGCATCCGGATTTAACAGATTTCGGATACCGCGCCGCAGCGGCCATGCTTCCGCCCATCGGAGCTCGCTGACAATAACCACGAGATATGGAAAAATATCTGGAATCGCGATTAATATTTCCCATAAAAATGCTCTCTCTCTGTACAGTATCCTTATTGCATCAAATTACATTATATTATTATATCAAATGACATTATATTATTATATTAGCATATGCAACGTAAGATAAATTAACAGCCTATAATTAATAATCGATTTTGAAAAATGAGCTGCTGGAATTACGTTCCCCTATATTAGTTCGCCTAATCGACGTTCCACTGTATAAGAAAACACGGGAAGCGAGTCCGGCGAATGCATCAGGGAAACGATCACCGTAAAAATAAAAAGGGAAAGCATTTTCACTGATACGTTAGTACTCCACGCAAGTGAATACACTAACGGCCGGAAGAACTTACTTTTGGTTTTTTGTTCGTTGAAAACGAGCGTGCATTTGGAAAGCCAGCGTCTTGGCGAAAGTATCAGTGTTAATGGCGACTACATTTCCCGACGTAACCTGAATACACCTTGATACGCCCTGTGCCACAGGCGGAGCTTAGTTCTAATGGTCTGTGCCTGATGTTACCCGGGTTTCCTATTCTTCGTTTGAAACGGCTGTCTTAGCTATGATCGTTGCCAGCGTTCGACTACGTCGCGACCAGATAAAGGAAGGTAAAAGGTTGTAAAGAACGATAAAGGAATTACCGATGCACACGTAATCGCTGCTACTCAAAATTATTTGGATAAAGAAATTTAAATTAAACGAAATAAAAATATAGTTTAAAAGAAATGAAAGGTATGGTTTCGGTTCTATTACAATCCGAGTGCAGTATAATTCCGTGCCGTCAGTTTCGTATCGCGTCGAACCTAATCGCGATTAGTTTCCGATTTTCGATCACTACAATCATGCTTCCCCGCCTGATAAAATGCACGACGAGCAGGATACTGGAATTTGCACGATAGCGATAGAACCTAGCACAAAGAAACCCGGAAAATACGCCGCAGGCAACATGTCTCACGCGGTGAAAACTCGTGGAAACAGGAGAAAACTCTTTCAGCTCGTTTCGGAGTAGCGATTAATTCTTCCATCGCTCGACGACGAATTGTATTTCGACATGAGATTTCCTACAAATCCGACGGTGAGCCGAGAATTTATAGAACGCGGCATCGTTTCCACGAATTATTGGATCACGGAATGTTTTTTTCATCCCTCCCGCATGAATACTTCCGCCTTTGTGTTTAGTATCGGGCTATTTCTGGTACAGCCGAATGTGCTAATTAGTTTCTTTAATGAGCGAACGTAACGTTACAGTAGAATCCCGTTTCCGCGAGCTAGATTTTAACGAGTACCCAATTATATCTATCGCCGGTGGATCTCTATTATATGAATCGCTGTCACGCGTCGATTCAGTTATCCGAACGATGCCGAAGATATTGATAAACTGATTTCGAAACATGCAGCTGCGATCGATGCAACGAATATGGTTGTTTAAGCGAATCAAACCGCGCGTCGCGATCGAACGCGATTTATTTAGAGCTCGAACTATTTCAAGCAACGCGTTTTTATTAAATATTTTAATAAAATGTATTATAATATTTTAATAAAATATGTTATATATATTTTACTATAATTATAGCATTATACTATACCATAAGTACCATACTATAACAGAGATTCCACTGTACAATAGACGCATAAATATCACAGCGTAGGTATTAACTACACACACAACTGTTATTGATTTTGTTGCATCTCCCTTTGCCTTGATTGCAGCCTGCACATGTGACTACGTGCGTTGCTATTAGCAATCATTGAATTTTGTATATTTTTGTGGGATTTTAATTCACTTTATGTTCTTCGTAACAATGGTTCCCTTAAAAGAGAAGCGACGCTTTTTTGACTCGACCTGCCAGGGATAATTCAGGTCGAATTTAAAATGTGTCCACGTGAATCGTTTTTCGCGTTACTATGGTCAAATTGAAGCTAAAAGCGTGTATTTTAAGATAGGCTACTTGAGATTAACGGAGCATCGCTCTTGAATTTTTTTTGATTTTTAGAATCGAACCATTGATTCGAAGCATGGTGGCTAGACCCGGCAGGGACAGTTCAGGAGCATTTAAGTTGTGTTCTCATGAACCTATCTTGGCTTTATTATGCTCAAATTGAAGCTAAAAGTGTCTGCTTTAAGATGGTATAAATGGTTTTAAATAACAATCGCCAGGACACTTTGTACAATTAAAGAAACTGACCACTAACTCGAAGGATAGTGACGCGAAATGGTGTCGATAGATTTGTTCATTAATCGAACAAATTAAAATCGTTCGAAACATTACGTGTTCAATAATTCGATCGCCATGTGGGAATGAAATGACCAGGGGAATCAGTCTATGGCGGGAACATTTTTGAATTTCTGGCTCTAGTTTCCTTTCGCTTCGACTGGTGCACGGGGATAAAAAATTTAAGGCGAAATCGGAAAAACTAACTCTGAAAGGAAGTGCAGGAACTCGGTTCTACCTTGGGAATGTAAAAATAAAATAAGCTCCGGAACGCAATTGCATCAAAACTTCTGGGAATGTCGAATGAGTACCATAAACTTTCGGAACTGGAGGATTTGGTTTACAATCGGATAAGGTATCGGATGCTTGTGAGATGAAAACGTTGAAATTTATTCTGCATTAGCAATTAGAATACGTTTATAGTGTAAAGGGATTTGCCAAGAACATTATTGTCGCAGAACAATACCAAGAGAACAAAGTGAACATTAGACATTAACAGCTCACAGCTATTGTTACTGCTATTGCCTACCAGTGTGCATAATTACATAATTACCAATGCAATCGATAATTGACAATATTAATCGACTATAACTGACCATAAGTAATGTTTAATTTTAATTATTCGCCCGACTGATAGATTTCAGCGTGCTCAGAATTTTTCTTTCGAAAAATTGAGCGCCATGAACGATGCTGGTAATCGTCCCATATCAATCCCTCGTCAACGCAATGTCTTCCAGGAGAGTTCTATATTTACCGCAAATTACAGTCAGCGTATTTGGTTCCTCGCAGAACCTGTCGGCGTCGGATGCTCTCAATGTGCTTTCAGATTTCCATTCGAGCCTTTATTGTTACCGTGGAACAGCCACGAGGTACACACACGTGGCACACGTGTGCCTAGGCTAGAAGCTTCAGGCATGCGGATTTTTCGGCAGTTTTTACAGTGTGCATGCCAATGCGCATGCACTTATCTTTAGAATCCCCAGTTCTGACAGAGCGAGAAAGTGGGATTTAAATAAGGTCGAAGGATGATTCTGTGAGGTAAGAATGGAAAAGGTGGAGGCGTATAGATATCGTAAGAAGTTCAATTATGATTACGTCTTCGTCGATTGACTTTCCTTCGCAAAGCGAGAAAATGACAGAACGTTTACGGTTTGCGGCAACTGTGGAAAATCTGCGGCATTTTTCCGGAAAGTTCAAACAGTTTCCCGTGCAGCGTACCTTCGTCGCAAAAACAGTGACTACCCAGATTTATGAATCTGGTGATTCTAGAAGGGCTCAGGTTTTACTCGTTTACCATCGTCGAGCTCTCCTAAGAGCATAGTGGTGTATGCCCTCAAGAAATATGACTGAAAGGGTCATACAATCTGATAAAGACAGAGAACTATGGGGGTATTACGTTTTGATAAGCTCCGAGCAGTTATGGAAACCTGTATACGATTCCGAAGAAAAAACAGTAAAAATACCAATCCATTTAGTTCTACGATAGCTGAAATAATGTATCCAGTTTATATAGTTATGCTGCGAGGTATTTTTCCGAAGAAGCTAATATTTTAATACCGAATGTAACAACGTTGTTAACACTTTATTCTATTCCATCTTTCATGATTTCATCAGCCACTGTGTTTCGAACGTTTCATTTATCATGTTAGATATTTTTAATATTGAGGCATTCTTATTTTCAATAAGCACTGGGCGTCTTAAAGACGTTCATTTCACGACCACTTTAGATCTGAACGTCTTACGAACGGCCTAGAAACGTCTTATGTTATAAGTCGAAGCGTCTTTTAGACGTCTTTAAGACATCCTTGTGCTATCTGGGATTCTGTCGAAAGGCTTCTCCAAGGATTAGACATATACATATTAAGTCCAGGCATAACGCAGGGACGTTCTCGGGATATCATCGCGGAGTAACATAGTTATTCCCTAGGGTAATAGAATCGGCGGGAACAAAGACGACTCATTCGTCTATCGGAAGAAGGTTGGCGGTGTGTAGTCTGTACATTCTCAAATATTTAAAGTTATAGCCAAACTTTCCAGAAGCACACGTTCTGCTGAAAGTGCTGAGGAAAGTAGTCGAGAAGACGTCCCTCGACGGTGCAAGAAACTCTGAGTCGTGCGTAACGTGTTCGTTCAATACGAGCGTCTCACGTCGATCCAAAGGTAACGCCGCGCCGCGCCGTGCCGTGAAGTTCCACGTGCAACTTGCACAGAGAATTTCGAACCTTCTCTTTCGAGCTTCCTCCAATTGATGGAGTGTGTCCTAGTTGTGCTTTCCGGACTATCTTCCCGTAACGACGAAGGGATTATCCGCGAACTTGCATCGGAGAACGATTTTATTTGCCACCGGCGAAATAGCGATTCGGCTGCTTTTACCAAAACGCGGTTGCAAAATTAACGACTCGAATTTTGGCATTTATGGTACCGGACGTGACGTGTCGTTGTTAGCTGTACTTGGGAAAAATAACAATCCCGTTTCTTAGATCGTAAAATTTATAATAATCTAAAATATATAATAATAATAAGCATATTAATATATATTTAATAATAGATAGTAATATATACATAATAATATATAGTAATATGTATAATAATATACAGTAATATATATATAATAATCTATAAAATTTTTACAATTTCTTCCTGAAACTTTACCAATTGTCTGCCATATTACGGAACCCTGGGACTCGATGCCAGGTGAAATAACGAGTTCATTTTCTTCCAGCCACCGGAAAGGTGTATTTTAAAGCCCTTGAACGTTAAATTGTAGCCTCGTTTCTTTAAGAACTAAGACGAAAGCATGAAATAAAACATCTTTCATAAAGTTCTGTCGCTCCTTATTCTGTTGGGAACTTTTTAACAAATGACTTTTGAAGGGGAAAGTGTGCTTAACAATATACAGTGAGAAGTAAAACAACCAACTTAATCATCCCCTCAAAAAATCCTTATCTATTTAGCATGGTGACGCACCTGATATAATTTTACATTTATTTAAACTTGAGAGGCAACTAATATTTCAATTTTGTTATCTTTAGTTTGTCAGTTGTAATATTTTGCCGGGCTGTTACTACATTAAAAAGTACATATGTAGTATAAAGCAAAATATATAGTCAAGTTTTAGCTTGGTTGAACTTGTAATATGACGACAGCGTTCGTTTTTTTAACGATTCTGTTTTGACGGCATTGGTTTTAAGCGTATACGGATAACGTGCTGTTTGACTAACAAATCTGACCATTTTGTGTCCCTGATCACGTCTCCGTTGCATTCATATGCATAACACATAAAGTCAAAAAAGTATTTCTGGCGTAAATTATTTCTGCGCGTTGAGTGGAGACGTGATAGTCATTCAAAAAGAGAACTATTAAATAATAGACAGGTTGCGCTTTGCATTAACGATTTGTCTTCGCGTAAACAATTTTCTTAACTATCTTATACAGTTCGTGTAACCATTTGTAACCACCATCACAGATCTGGACAGTTATCGTAGAGCTCAGCATCTCGCGCCCATTTCCATTAATTCGATCACCCTATTGGAAACGTAATTAATTAATTTATTTATTTACAGACCGGATACTCTCCAGTTCACGCAAACAGAAACATAAGTAGAGTACACTTTGTGATGTAAATCACCACGTTAAATACACTTGTGCAAAATTAGCATCTGGCCCTTCACAACACCGATCGTTCCGAAAGTACCAATTAAGTTCGTTTCTCACGGTACTTTGGCCGCTTTCACTAAATTTTTGAAAAGCGATTCGGGGCCAATTAGAACCGGCAAGAAGCATCTTCGAGTCTTGTTTGTCGCGTTCGCCTAACGTCACCGAAATTTCCTACGTCTGCGCCGTTTAAGAAGCTTTTGAATCATTTTTCAAGTCCCCTTTAGCCTTAAAAGTTCGAACATCGTCGCGTGTCGCCTGTCATATGGCTTTCTGAAAGGAACTTGCTTCGTTAGAGCATACTTGGGAAAATGAAAGAGTCTTTTCGAGTCGTGGGGCTCTTTGAGAAGAAAAGATAGCTGCGCAGGAAAGTCTGTATTTAACTTGGGGTGAAACGGCGAGCAAAGAAAGGGGGGCGGATTCGAAACGGTAATACGAACGATAGTTCCGTTCATGTCGTTTATGCGACACTTGCATATGGTCGACATGTGCTCAACATTATTTTCAATTGTTGGAAAGTAGATGGTCGAATAACAGTATCTATACTCAAGGCCCTGATGCGACGTTCGTATTTTAATAATCATCGAGACACTGTTTAATAAATGGTATAATGCTCGATCGTTATTTTATTGGAATAAGAGTAACTTTCAACAATTTTCAAATAAATATATTATATATTATATATTATAATTGGAGTAAGAAATTGAAGCTTGCTAAGTAAAGTTACGCAACAAAGCTGACGATGATTACTCATTAATTTCTTTACTTGTTTGTGTTTACCGTCGTGACCTTTGGCCCAGGAGCAGGGAAAAAGAAATCTGAAATGTAAAAAGGAAACATGCTGCTTCCAACAACAAGCAGCGACGCGTAATCGCGTTAAGTAAAAGGCTATTCGGAAGGAAAAGGAAGAAACATTTACGACTTGTTCCGAGACTCGAAGTTGCTAGTTTTATAAATATGCGCAAAACTTCCGCATTTTCATTATGCCATTTATCCTCGTTCTCTTTTTGCGCAGCTTCTTCGCGAGCCAGATGATACAACGACCAATTACGTCGTGAAGGGAAATGAGTTCAAAGGAATGGCTTCTGTTATTCTTCGAGATTGGATGTTCTTAAACTGTAGATTTCGTAAACGATACGGCGGCCGCGGTACTAGCAACTTAAATGATGCTTGTTGGAAGCTTTTGGAGACATACGTTCTGTGCCAAAAAGGTGCAATTTCGTTGCCATGACAAAGAAAGTCCTTGTTCTCCTACACGGACCTCTTTATAGTACATGCTCTACTGATTTACTCTGCTTTTAAACAGCCCTCGCATTTTCCCAGAGTCGCGTGGCACACTTTTTAACTATTTTTTTTAAATGTATTCGGAGGTATCAATGGTGTTTCATACTTTTAACATTGTTATTTGGATGCATTACTATTTCCACTGTACACGATTAACAAAATTCCCGTCTTTTTATTCGTTCTGAAAGGAAAACAAGTCGCGGCTCGTACCTCTATTTTCTTTTCTAATATCAATCTACTAGGGGCAATACACTTTTTCATCAGCCAGGCTCGCCTCCTGATCTTCTGTAACGTGAATGATGGCTAAAGCATTATACCTTGAGCAACGACAGTCTCATAAGGCTGAGACTTCAAGAGATCCCGCCTCCATCAAAGAGATGTTACAGAGATTGCTATAGAATTTTGCGTTCAAGAAAATTCTGCGTTTTATAGCTTATCGCAAACCTTATCCAATGCATAATTTTAAGATTTAAGCACAAATCATTTCACAGTATCATCGAATTCTTCTAATGCTTTTTAGAAATTTCTTTCAATTGTAATTTCTACTTGAAAGGAAAACTTGAAATATTTTCATCGCCTAATTTTCCGAACTCTGTCTTTCATTTTATTATTCTACTAGTAGCTGCAACTTCGCCATATCTGTTACCGATCTCATCGGTTCCGTACAAATTGTTCAAATAACTGTTAAATTTGATACCTTCTTGGTAATCTGATAACGAGGAAGAAGCCATTTAAATATGCTGTTGCGGCCGTTCCGATGCCCCTATCCTGTAAATTACTTCATCGACTCATGATCCACAATTTCAGGTTTTCCCAGTACGAAGCAATCGTGATAAATTGTCTGGCCTCGAGGCCTTCGACGATATTTCTGGTTATGCTCGCTAATTTAGACATTGCCTTCTAGTAGGAGTTATATCTGATCGAAGTCCGCAACACGCAAATCCAATTTTCATCGACAACTTGTACTCGGGTTGATCATAGCGAGCCGAGCCGAGTGACCGTCAATTTACGTCCGCGATCGTATCGCGGCCCATGCTTTCCCAATTTCTAACAAGATCGTTCTTCGATTAGACTTCAATATTCGTTACCCGAAGCACGCGAATAATGACGACTGCATGCAGTACCGGGAACATAAGTAGTAATACCAGCGTACGCGGCCACTTGCATTTCTGTGACGTGTGCGAGCCGGTGCGCAGTCGCGTCGATACTCGCGTTGATACGGCCCTGTTCCACGAATTGGCGATTTCGTTCGCCAATATCGACACTCGCACATCGCTGCCAGAAACTACTCACTCGGTCACACGAATTAAGCTTTCAACATTTGCTGGATTCTAGAGACTTATGTCCACGGTGCTGGATGGGAGACTCGACTTATTCCGAGAGACTCTTGACATTCTTTTGGGATTTTTTAAGCAATATGCCATTGGTTGGGGTGTTTTGGGGTGATTTTCAATCTAGTAACTCATCGATAATAATAACAAATAATTCTTTTTCTCATCGATATTTCCGCCGTGTGATTATATAACTAGTCGTGGCATTCTGGCTGTTAGTTTTCTCATTACTTCGCTGTTAATTAGGATCCACGTCGATTGACACATTATATATCGTGCATGCATTCGTGTGAGCAGATTCGTAAATCGATAAAAAAGTCTCTCGTTTAATTACCATGTACATATTGCGTGATTATTCTTTCATTTTCAATCAATTTTTGTTCGCACAGGTAAAAACTATATTCCGTTATCGTCGATCTCAAAACAGAATTGGAAATTGTTTTACCAGTATTCCTGTTTACCTTTCATTTCGTTGAATAAAATTCTCGCAGTCTAAGAATTCGTAGACCATGCCATATGATCGACAGCGCATAAACGAGTTTTTAAATAGCTGTCAATCAATCATAGTCATTGATACGGCACTGATAGGTAATTCCTTGCCCCTTCCACTTTCGGGATGACATCAGATTTATCACCAATACATCCTGAACTGTTACAGTTCATAAAAATTCCATAACGGAGGCAAATACAGGAGACTGTTGATATAAGCAGAGGTCGCGCGCGTGCTCGCGAAGTATGCGTTAAGAAGATATTATACGAGGCCAGAATATTTAACACTTAGCCAACCGAGTGGGGAGATCTCCCCGTTTTAAATCAAGTCGTTCGATGTCCGAATGAAGGAATTTCAGTGCACGAATGTCGAGAAGAGTCTCTCATTGGTCGCCATTTTCGTTAATAGCTTGTTAAACGAAATTACTCTTTGGAAAGAGAATATGCATAGTTTTAGTAAATTAATAGATACAGATTTTTCAGCATTTCGTGTTCTAGTAAATCGAGAAGCGAATAACTTCTAGAACAGGAACGCCCAACGTGTTGCTCGCTCCTGCCGCTCCGAACGTGCGAAGAGCGAACATCAACAGCAGTGGCGCGCCGAAGGGTGACATTTTCGATTGCAGGGCTAGGTGCGAATTTAGAGAGCGGCGCACACATCGCCATCCTCCTATAGCAGAGCCAAACCGTCCAAAGTCATTCTTCCTCGAAAAAATAGCATGCTGCACGTCGCTGTCTGCGAAACTA
>CM052147.1:4192215-4228837 GCA_028455555.1 Augochlorella aurata
CGGTCAAAGGATTTCATAACAGTAAAAACAAATTTAAAAGCATTTCGTCCTTTTCCTTAAATATTTAAAAAATATTTTGCTTCCTTTAAGCGTGCCCACGCTTTTCGACTTGCTGAAAATTGTAAGCACGACTCGCGCAGCTGCATGTGCAATTTGTTTAGTTGATAAATGCGTCGAGGGTGACATATATCGAATTAACAAAATTGTTAAGCTTTTTACAATAGTTCGCTTCGTTCGTTCTACATACATATAATAATCGGTGAATGCATGGTGGCAGAAGCTTCTTATGAAAGCCTTTATTGTCGGCCCCGACAACATCGTGATACACTGGTCCGCGTAATTCAAGGCACTAGAATTTATGGATAGCACGGGAGTACCCATTATTATTTATCGACGTTCGTTGAAGCTGCGGTCGTAGATCAATGCATAAAGTATTGGCTATCAGAGTGCCGTTATGCTATCGTGCTCGTTGTCAGTATCGCTTATGAGTTCCCATTGTTTGAGATTATGTTAAAATAATCTGTTTGCTAATGCAGAAAGTAATCCGCATTAACCAATTTCGTGGCCGCCGACGATCGTTTCCGTTGAATAAATCAGACGTATACGTGCGCATTTCTCTAAATATTAGCTTGTTAAGTATGAATCGCATACTTCATAGTTTTACTATGAAATCTAATACTAAACTGAGTCAAATAAAAGGTGGGGGTATATACAAGAACCATAAATAGTTGAAAATCAATCCCATGTCTTAAATAGAAAGCTCTCTTGCTTATCCATAGCACGATAACGCCGAATGCAACGAATTCGGGGGTGCAAAATGCCCAATCATTCCGTTTTATGATAGATCGTATAATCAAGAAGCCCCGAAAAGTTAGATGGACCCGTGTTTATGCTACCTCGCAGCCTTCTATAAAACGAAATGGCCGACATTTACGTGCCGCCGAAATCTTCGCGTCGAACGTTATCGTATTAAACATGGAACCATATAGAACTCCACTTCAACAAATTGAAAGGCATCCCACCGATCGAGGCACCAGTGAGCAAAGACTGGAAGAGTATAAGCAACAAATATAAATAAATAATTACACCGCCAAGTGACCAGCCTATTAATTCCGGAGACAAAGTTCTTGGCACAGTGTCAACGCACGCACTATACAAGTCGTCAATTTAGGAGAGCACATTATGCAACGATTACTAAATTATGTTCTACCATAATTACCTGCATGCTTCAACCGGGACAGATGGACGACCAGACGACGTAGCTACTGAAGCAGCATTGATCACTGAACCTCCTTGATATAGATTGGCGCAATCCGATCAGATAGGAGTTCTAGAGGAAATCCTTGAACCAATGCGAGGGCGTCTTGCCTATTAGCACGGCAGCGTTGCAGATAATGTAGCGGTGGAAGTAATGTTCAACTTGAACAACCGGAGAAGAATGTATGAACCGAAATATATATACCAGCTCTACGCAAATATGCGTACCGTAGGCGCTTGCACTAGCCTTAGGTGGATAGGGGATGATTGATGCTAACACTAACCAGCCTGTACCTAATTAACTACACTCGCATGCTGGTCGGAAATATTCGATCGGAAGCGTACATGTGATTTCTCCAAGAATTATTAAAAATTTATATTACACGTATATTATATTATATTATACCATGTATTACAATATAGTATATATTTTATTACACTACGTATTATATTATACTATATATACTATACAGCGTATTTTACGTTAATCAATTTAATTAATTTGTCAGTGTATTTATTTTATCATTGTTCCATTTACCATATGCCCATACTAAATCAACCGGGAGAATGAGAAATGAATTTTGCTGCTTTAATTGTCTTTCTGTCCCTAGTGGATTTCTTAATAATCGCGAAGCGGCGAATTGATATGTGAAATGAAATTCACAGATCACGGAACACTAGGCCTAATTTGAAGCTTATACGTTAACGGATGAACGATAGGGACTTGCTGTCCTGGCTATCCCTCTCGATTACATTCCTTTGATTCCGTATAGGCAGCAGGAAATACGAGATCAGTAACGCGTGTCGACAGATATATAGGGATGATTACACGGCTATCGTCGTTGAACGCCCCGTTTACGGAGCGGTACTATTTGTTCATAGCACACACGGACCAATTAAGGCTTATGTGCTTTTGTCTCCTTTGGGCGGGCAAACTGACCAGGCCCGTGTAGCCGCGCTGACTCTGCAGAACACGATGTCATGAGTGGAAGTTCGTTTGGACCGGCCTCGGGAGCACCGAAATTGGAAGGTGATGTGAATATAATTGTGGTACTCAAATGTTCAAGAGCCTTGAATTAATTTCGACCAGGTGAAATTGGCTCGCCTGGCACAAATATGTGCAAACGTTTGTGCGAACCCAGTTGTTCGTAGACAATCGCTTTGCCCGGCTGCTTCGTTATAGTTTTTGCAGAGTGCAACATTCGGATCGAGTCGACCGGTATAAATTATTACGAACGAATGTAGGATATTTTTCGTTTGTCGACTGGTAATTTGGCGATGAGTTGTTGAGGGTAGGAATTTTAATTATCTGAAATCTCTTAATTAATAATAGTCGACCAGTTCCTCTATAAATTAAAAAATAATTCAAGTCACTTGGTTTAAAAGTTATTGCCTTTTAAAAGGTGTACGAATAATTTTGCGTAATACTCTTTTGTGTAAAAGAGCAATTAGATGACTTTACAAAATGGATACTTTGTCGTACCAGTATAATAAAGTGAACTCAAACGACTACTTAATTTCTGTAGAACGTAACGAGTCGAATTAAAAAAATAACGAAACTAAGCACATAAAAAATGCATAATAGAAAGCTATCGGTAGAATTAGTCGAGAAATATTTCACACACTTGAGCACGACTTTTAATTGGAAATTCGATATTTCTGATATTGGCGAATGCAATAATGAAAGTAAATTCGAAACTTATTCGCAAGGCGAAATATTCGTAAGCGTACTTTTTAATAATGCCGTCTACGTTACTCTGCGAAATTAAATCGGTCTTGTTGCACTTATTGTTGCATATGCAAGTCAAACAATCCATATTTCCAGACCGCATTGTATTTGAGAATCCGCCATATGAACGAAAGCATTTCAATCGCGGAGCGTTCGGACAGCGTTTAAAACGCAAAATTTTATAAATTACTTTGCATAGCAAATTAGTTGTCAAATTAAATGATCAAGTGATGTTTGCACAATACAAGTATAAAGCTGTGGACGCGCATTTACTTGCTCAAAGGTTTCCGGCTGCGAGTAGCTTTTCCATTACGTTTACCTGGACGTTTTATTTTAAAACTCTTTGACCTAACCTCACCTGCATACCCTCGCTTTTTCCTCGCTATGTCATGTTAAAATATAGTCGGAATCTCTCTCACCACTTTCCATTCCATTTCATTTTCTCGCGGAAGTTTATTTATTCATTCCTGATCAATTCACGTATCTCATTCACCCGAACTTGTAGGCGCATATGTTCTCTCTTCATTTATTCAGCAAATCTCGAGAGATTTATGTATACATGTGTACGTCCCTGCATCGGCCTGCATACGGCATTTGGATCCATTCATATGTATCCATTCTTCTTATCATTTTTCTTTTACACCCATCTCTTCACGATTCGTCGAGTAAGTGCTATTCCTGTTCCAGTTACCGTGGACCGCTCAATTACTGTGCCTTCAGTTTATTATCGATTATAATGCACTTTATATTTATCGAATGAGAAATATTAATTGTTCGTATTTACATCCAATGAATTTATTTGTTAAAGTTGAACATGTGAAAGGTGGAAAAACAAAACAGTGATTATTTAGTCGAATTTTCGTGCGTGAATGTTCAGTTCGCTCGAAGCGTTAATTACTGGGCACAGTAACCGAACCTATTTTTCCCTCGACGCGTTAATTACTAAGTAGAGCAACTGGACCTATTTCTGCGTTAATAAAAATATTCCCATAACCTATAAAAAATTTCCAGCACCTATCCCTTGATGCCTGGGGGTGTCGTCCACCCTTAAGGCCCGTGCACATCAATTTTTCCAGCGACATTTCCGTGTGTTCTCTCCGAGATGTTTTTCTTATCTCGTCTTAAGCTCTCAGAAATTTATTCGGGAATTCTTGGGCGTCGAGCTATCCATCCGGCCCTCGCTGGCACCCTTTCATCGCCGGCATACCCCGGACCTTCTCCCCCGTGACATCGAGATTCTCGCGATCGTATCATCGCAATAAGTTTTGGAATTACAGCGCGACCGTTATTACGAAAGGATAGGCCATTTATAGACGGCTGTTATTGGCAGGGCCGGTACGGGCGATAATATGGCATACAGGACGCGCATACCGTCTACGTTCATTCCCTAATGGGTGATGTGGCGAGCGTACAGCAGGTGCGCTCTGTGTGCCACGTGCTTCCTCCTTGTTGCATGACACCGTGCGGCCAAATCGGCGGATAGTAATCTGGAACGATTCGATTTTGTTCGTCGATGCGTCCTGGATTCGTTCGAGCACCATCGATCTGCCGATCCTTGAACGAATCAAATGCAATAATTTTCGGAATCGTTTGCTTCGTCCACTTTTCCTGGCTAGTTTTCTACCACTGTCATTTTCGCGAGCTTCAAACGTTAACAGCTCCTAGCAATATTACTCAACGTTAATTAAATGTCAGCATGCGGGTAAATTATCGAAGCCTATAGGACGTATCGTTTAAATTTTCGTTACGTGGGTTGCGGAATGAAAATTTCCAATTTTTCCTGGTCTAGAAAAAGGTCTGTTATCGGGAGTCAGTGGTAGTCCTCGATGTCTATTTCCGCCGGGATCTACACACGGGAGATCTGTTTCCCTCCTCCACAATAAATCTTACACCTTGTAATTAAGATAAGAACAGCACGAATGTGCTCCGAAAGAATTTCTGCTGCTGGATAATTAATGAAAACGCGTGATAAATTCAACAGCGGCGTATGATAAATGTACCGGATGTTATTTATCTGCGACGAGTAGATATGAAAACGTCATGCGAATCTATAATTAACAAGAACGATGGAAACACGAGTGACCTTTGACAATATTTTTTTTTATAGGCTAGAAATGTTGAAGAAACGAGCTGTTAACAGATTCGCAATTTTTAGTAACAAATTTGCAGGTTAGGCAGTAACAAATTTTTCATTTATTACACAGTCATAAAGTCTTCCGGTTTAGAAATGTTCGATAAATAAATAACAGAGAAATGTAAGAATAATGTTAATTACAATTATAATTACAAAGTGTATCGATATTTGGATATTTTTTAATTGCCCGAGACTTATAAAACGTATTTTTTAAATTCAGATAGAAAAATTAAGAAACGCGAATTTTCTGTTCATTTTGTAATTTTAAATAATAGCAAACCTAGTCTAGTAGACTGCGCCATCTATCGTCTAGAAAGAATTCGAGTCACTCGGTCGAGTTTTAAAAAAGTTACTGCGGTTTAAAGGTCGTCGATTCCTCTCGCCGCCGTGTATACGTTTCGGCTCGAAGAAAATTGGATTACGAAGGGTTAACACATCGCAGCGTGATTCGACGCGTAGGAATAACGAGACACCGCGAAGCACGAGCAGAAATCTCAATCACGGAACTGGCGAACAAGTTACGAACAGGAATGACGAGTCTAGCTCGGCGCGTTTCAGGCGAATGGATTAAAGTATAGCCGGAGTTCCGGTAATAGAAAAAGGAAGAGAATAAGCGGGCGATGTTGATCCGTATTTTTTAACAAAGACTTACATTACGTAATGGAAATTTTTCGTCGAAACTCGGCAGTAGGTAAATGACATTGCCTTAAATTACCAACTACTACATATTATACAAGAACTTCCCCGAATCTAATCAAAGAACAAGAACTGCGAATAGCTAAGGGAGCCGTGTTATAAGCCCAGCTATGAACGCCAGGATGCATTTGAAGCAGCCTGGAAATTTAGCAGTGGATTTCCAGTTTGGTGGCACAAATTGCAAGTTGCCGTCTCTTTCGTGCACACAGTTTGGACCTGAATGGAAACTACGATTTTGAGGGGAATTCAAGTCAAACATGCTACGTCTACTGGATTAAACAATTCGTCTCCTATATCTTGTTAAAACCGGCAAATTTGTTTCTTACTTCAGCTTGAAATGAACTTGTTTTTTGAAACCAAATGTCAACTATAAAATTCAGTATATGATAATATAAAATAATATGATAATATAAACAATAAATTTTGAGTGTATTAAGCTCTGTCGACGATAAAAAAATCTCACGAAATCAAATTTCGAATACCGACCCGATAGTAAGGGTGCAAACTGGGGTTGAATGAAAAAGTTGTGACAAGATCAAGGGATGAGATAAAGCGATGCAGTTTTTTCTACGTTGAAGCTGAAACGTTGTAAAATCGCGGAAAAATTGAGGGGACGTGTTACGACCTTTTTTTAACCTCGAAAATTTTAAATATTGTCGACTAAATAATGTAATATCGACCTAGTCGATATATTCGATGCGTGCACAGTGCAAGGTAACAAATGTTATAATAAATGTTAACATTAAATCGAGGCATTGTCGTTCGCGCATTGTTATTGGCCATGCCTTCGACTTAATTGCATTTAGTATGCATTTATTGTCCCGTGATAACATTTATTATAATTTCTATACTTTCTGCTGCATTTCCTCCATTTCCTGTCAATATTATATCGGAGCCGGTGAAATTAACAATATAAATACGGAAACAATGGCTTAGAAACGCATTGTGCCGATTACAACGGCGATTGTTCGGAAAGCCTGTTTTTCGATCGCAGATAAATGGTTGAAATTTCGGAGCGAACGAGATATCGAGAATGGCATTCTTAAGCAGGAATATATGCTTCAAAGAGTAACTTCACGGATTGTTGAATTCGAGTCGAGATACCGTCAGTATCTGGTAGACTTTGCGCCCTTTGTAGAGATCTCCTGAATTAACAATTGGCCTTTGATGTTTAAGTTATGTGGTATGCCCAAGTGGAATGAAATCCGTTTTAGAGGTAGAACTTCGAGCAGTTCTTGTAATACAAAACTTCGAATACGCGTGTGTAGATAATCAATATCACGGACCTCGTGCTGAGTAAATAACGTAACTCGATCGCATCGAATTCATTCACTCGTTCCAGCCTCGAAAAACGACGGAGGAAAATTCGCACGTATTATCGTATGCAGATGTTTCTTATCATATTTAAGCAATTTTAGCGTTTTTTCTTTACATGTCAAACTCGTTCGCGGTGTCATTATTGATTGGTCTGCAAAGTCGCTTCGATATCATATTGTGTCACTGGATCACTTTCAAGTTAATTACTATGTAATATAATAATATATAATAATAATAATAATAATACAATACTGTATTTATAACAGACGTAACAATAAACAAAAGCAATTAACGATATCGATGTACCACTTCCGACCAATTAAAATTATCGTACGCAGTGTATAACTTCCATATTTTATGTTACTATTATTATATATTGTTTATATTATATTTTCAATAAAGATCCACAGTGGTAACGATTACGTGTGCATGCAGAGGAGGAAAGAAAGAATCGGCGAACGTAATCACGCGTTCCCATGTCTAAAGACAGGCTTCGTAATAATTTGTTGGAACGAGGCTGTAATGAATACGCGGTTTTAAATTATTCTCGAGGCAGTTAGTTTCTTCCTGCTGTATGCAACGTTAAGATCTGGACCTACATTCTGCAGTGGAAACAAGCTATTTCCGGCGCAAGCAATTGTTAGTCGTGAAATATTTTAGAGCGTATTTGTAAACGTCACTACCTTTTGCGAAAGGGGCCTGAGTGTAATTGTGGAACAGTAAGGGACGGCAATTAGCAGGTTGCCTAATGGCGGAATGGTAGGAAGGAAACGGGAGAGTAAGAGAAAAGGAAGAAACGGGAGGCGAATAGGAATGAATAAACGGGGAAAGAAGAAAGGGAGGGGGATGTTGATGCGCATTTACCAGACCGATACAATGCCCTCTGTGCTTTTACATTGACGCTACTCTATGCACGCGTATAGTCAATTCACCGGGGCAGAAGAAAATGTTACACAGTTTTTATGAGAAGCATTTGTGGATTCAACAAAAATTAATAATCGTTTGTTAAAATTTATTTCGTTGCAATCGAATTAGGTACCATCTAGGTACAGTTTGACGACATTAAGTGTACTGACACTAGCCTACTGAAGATCTGGTAGAATAAAATAATATAACAACAATAAAATAATAAGATCTTATATAATTATTTTATGATGATTATTATTATTATATTATTTTATTTTATTAAATAATCTCGTACAAGTAGAGACTATGCCATGGAGAATTACTAGAGAGAAATGGTTATAGTCGTCGAACTCGTCCCTGGTAGCCGTCAAAAATTGTTCAAAAAGGTTCATTATCCAAAGAGCGCGGAACCCGGTATTCTTGTTGACCCTCCCCCCACTTTAGACCACTATTACAATTCCATTATAGAATTCGATAAGAATTTGCATTGAACGCCGAGGCTCCCGTAATTTGCACAAACGTTTCATTGCTTCGGGTGAGCGCGGAGAGGGAAAATATTTTCTGGCGAACTACAGACGATGAATCCTTTATCGATCCCACCCGGAGAAGGCAGCACGTTTTTTCCATTTGTATTCCTTGTCAGCAGCCGGTTCATCGACGGCGATACTTCCCGTGGAGATTTCGAGGGAAGTTGGTCCGCTTTTAACGACTGTTTCGAGAGATAATCCGGGTCAGAAGAGTCTGGTTCCCGTGAAATTATTTATCGCGCGAAATTCCAGCAGATTATCTGGACGAGGGTAATATCGAAATTAAGGAAACGTTCGAACGATTTCTAGCGGCCCGGCATGATGAATCGTTCGCGGGATCAATATATCCTACGGAATATTTGTCACACTGCCGAGTAATTGCTGAAACTCGAACGTTCAACGACGCATTAATCACGACTTCTAACTGCGTTCTCATCGATTCGTAAGCTTATTATCGGGTCTACCTATAGTCCAATATTATAAATATTCTATATATATATTATTAATATGTAATATATTTTATTATTAAATATATAATATATTCTAAAACTCCAAGCGAGCATTATAAAACGCAAGACTCAATATTCTAAAATTCGGCACATTTCATCAGAATAACTTTCTCAAATTCGATTAAATTCCAGATAGCACAAGAACGTCTTTAAGACGTCTGAAATAAGACGTCATCAACGCGTCCAGTACTTATTGTAATCGCTTGAATTTTTCTATAGATATTGCAACAATTATTACACTAGACACTTTAATCTTTTTATCCGAGCCTCCGGTGAAAATTTAATGAATTTCTATAATCGATCATTTTTGATAAATAAATGCACAAATGTTTCTGACACGTTGCTTTCGCAAAGTACGACAGTACGCTTCTTAAGACGCGAGAGCATTAGCTTCGCGTACACTCGCAGATGCAATTTTCTTCTAAGGGATGCAAATGCACTTTTGTCTAGCTGCTTCTCCATTGGCTGGACACGATCAAATGGATTGTTTCCCGGAGCAGAGATCTCCGTTCGGAAAAATATTTCGGCTGATACGAATTAAGCGACGTTCGCACATCTTTTCGATCAAGCTCACTGTTAAATTACAATCTTCTGTTCCGTTAAATATACTTTAATTAATTTAATCCCCGTGAGAAGCGACTCCATGGGCTGTGAATAAAGTTCCAACGCGTGACGGTTCGCTTAAACTAGTTAGACGTGCAGAATCCTCTCTAAAGTATTCCTTATGGCGAATTTAATAGAATTCCCTCTGACATTTTGGCTGTTGTAGAAAAAGGAGACACCGTGGATGAGTACTGGAACTAGTTATCGCATAATCATTATCTCGAAACCTTCCGTGTAACAAAATAATGGGAATATCTCGAAGCTTATTATATTTCTAACAACATAATAGCTTAGCGACTCATTTGCATGGAACATTATCATACTGTATGAACATTATTGCATCGTTATTACCGCAGGAGATACGAACTGTTTAACGTATAAAACTTATGAACTTTTAAAAATATAAAGTATAAATAAAGAAACGTAATAAGAAATCGTATGTCAATTATAACCGTTGATTTACGATAATTTAACATGAGACATTAAATATATTAATAATAATGTTAAAAGAATATAATAGTAATAAAAATAAAATGAACTCCAGTGCGACATTATGTATAAGGTTAGTACGACGGGTACGCGAAGGGTTAAATGCGACGGCGAAATAAGAAACAGGGGGTAGACGGCAGCAAGGCATGTTTTCATCCCTATGGTGTTATCTAGCATGATGGCTCGAAACCAAATGGCCGTCAATGCCAGCAACCAACGGGGAAACCAATAAAACACACGTGGCGATAAATCGCGCGTGGTCGCACGGGCGTCGTCGAGCGGGCAATAATGGGTGCCTCGTGGCCGGGCAAGCCGTCCTGCACCCGGAAACCGGGAAGGGTTACTTTCAGGTTCTGCGTATATAGCGAGACTCCAGTGCGGTTGGTTGTTCGTCCGGAAGTAGCCGTGTACTGGGCCACTGGTTGATCTATTACATGTCGTTCTAACCTGCGCGGCTCGTACAGCTCCTGCAAAACTGCTCGCCACGAACGAGACTTCTCCGACCACCTTGCCATCCCCCTCGGCTTCCATATCGCAGTCACGTGTTCCCGTATTGACGAAATTAATGTAGCCGAGTCTCGGGCGATGCTCCTACCCTCCTTCGGGAGTTTTTAGAATATTAACCCTTTGCACTCGAAGCGACTTTAACTCCGGAAACAGTATTTCAATTTTACTTGATTTACGCGACGTTGAACTTTCTCGTTTATTAGATTATTATTTATTTATATGAATTAACAGAATTTGCTAGCGTAGAAGTGGTTTCTTTTTTGTTGAAGACGAGTTTGCAAAAGTTGAAGGCACATTAAGATATTAAAAAGATAGCGCGCTGCATTGCCGATAATTTTATCAAACGTAATTGAGTAGAAATTTCAAGTTAAGGGGGCGAAGAGTTCCGAAGATTTACGGGGTGCAAGGCCGGGAGCCATAGTTTCGAAGAAAATACGATTAAAGTTTCAAATTAACATTTATCTTTCGTAAGAGTTCCTTCTACCGCAGCACTCTGCGACTCTGTTATTCTACTTCTTGCTGCTAGGAAGAACTGAATCCATCGTTAAATAAGAACCCGTTATGCTTTACGTGCATTTTCAATCTGTATTAAATATTCTTGACATTTTTCGAAGGAATGATAGACTGCTATACTACCAAACTACATATATGCTTAGTATTAACAATGCTGTAGCTCCTTTTATCCATATTTATTTTTCCATATTAAAATATCCCATGCTACTTCGTTTCGTTCTGTTAACACATATTGTATATTCTAGCTTCATATAATCCAGCCGTTGCATAATTGTATCACCGGTGTCATGACTGACAAATAAGGAAATGAAATTGCAATCGTGAGCAGTCGCTCACAAAGCAGTAACTACCGTCTATTGTACCTATGCGAAAGCGAAAGTGATCCATGAAATGACCCGCAGGCATACTAGGCTCAAGTGTGACGCGCGCTTAACGAATCCATTGATCGTCGCATCGCATTACGACATGTCATATCGAAGATTATGACACATCAATCCCTATTCAGTCGGGTGGTAAAAAGTATTTAGACGCGCGTGTGTTTCCTAAAAAGGCAACGTGAAAAATGCTCCCATCTGCAACACTAATTTCACAAAATACCAATAAAACAGACAAGATTTTCAAAAAAGGGGAAGCAAATTTTTTTTAAAAAACGTGACTTTTTTTTAAATATATTTTCACCCTGATTCGCGAGGATATGATACAACTTTGATTTCAACTATTTTTTGGCAACTTTTACCGTTTGCAGATGGCGCGGCGAATACTATAGTGCTCCGGAAACACCAGCAGCTGATAACACCTTATGCGTGCCGAGCTGACTCTGAAATAACAGATTTTATAGTCGACTGTACCCCCTGAACCTCGCTGACGCTATAAAACAGTAAAATTTTCTGCGGAACGCCTTTCCGCGCATCAACCGTCGCAATAACCAAAACCATTCTCCATAATCTGAACCCTAGACATCCTAAGCCTCGAGCCATCGCATAAACTTCACAAGAGGGACTCCTCGAATCTACGCTTTCTTTATCTCCAAATTGCTTTTCGCATCGCGAGCGAAACAGCGCGTATTTTTAAATTTTTATCATCAGCTCGGACGAGAAGCGTATTATTTTCTATTATCGTCGCAACTAATAGCAAAATTGGCAAAAGCTATTTTAGTAACAATAGATTATCGCCTAAAAAAACTTCGAGTGATTTAGCGCAATTTTAAAAGGATTATTGTGTTTCAAAAGGTGCACTCAGACTTTTTCGATCGACTGTCCAGTTCTTTGTTTTAGAAACAGTATATTTGTCCACGATTGTAAGCCTCGCCTAAGCCAATCATTTTCGAGTTCTCCCAGGTTTTCGGACAGCATTGTTCCCAGAATTTGTGATCCCACTTCGAGATGAAGTTCCACTTTCGAGATATTCGTAAACACTCTCTAGGCTTACTTGGTATAAGTCCAAGTCTACTTGAAGAAACTACTTCCGTTCCGCGTTGAAGTATTGGCTTACCAAGCACAGTTAACAGTAGAAGGGTAGACTCTGTAGGACAAGGCCAAGAAGACAAACGATCCGGGAAATGTTTCGTATGCTATCCGAACTCCGCCCATTCTGTGTGGCGCTCGTTCGGTGCAACTTTTACTTACTTAGCTATTACAGATTATAGCAGAGAATCGAATAGATTATCGTCGATGCTAACGACTATGATAGCCTTTCCCAAACCTGTCCAGATTTTGCTGGAAAAGAACGATCCCAGCTGACTGTTGCGTCCATATTGCTTTTATTCGAGCATGTATAAAAAGGTTCTATGTGTTTAGCGTGGGTGTATATACTCGTGAAATTCTACAGAATTTGATCATTTTGATTGTTGCCTAATCGCTCGATTTTTAGCAATTGAGTTCACGAAATTACATACTGCTATACTGGAAACGATAGAACTGGGAATAACAAGATCAACGCAAAAGTAACAAAATTTCCAATGCAACATTTGAGAAGAGCTAATTGTGAAAAGTAATATGAATCGATAAACTACAAACATTTCATTCGTTGTTCCTGAACTATTATTCGCCGTCAACTATTGCTTTATTTATTATCCTGTAAAATGTTGTCCACCCCTGCATAGAATCAAGTAAAGTTTAGCCTCAAGATGAAATTGCGTTTGAAGCACAAGCGACACGACTCGCCTATCTGACAGTACGTAATAGAAATTGTTTTCCAGACATACCCTAGCTGGCCTAACTTAGATCTATCTAGATGTATGCAAGCCCTTAAGGACCAGTTATGTTTCTCTCTAAAACAGAACGTAATAGAAATTGCTTTCGTGGGAGCATAATGGTACGCATAGCGTGCAAGCTGAAGTAATAGAATTTTCACGCGTTAAAGACTCCATCATTTAGCTTCATAACCGCGTACGTTCGCGCGTACATGCAGCTTGTACATACGTGTATACATGGGACCTTCGTATGGGCTGCTGTTGGTCATTATTGCGTGTTTAAATAGCGTTTTGGAAACTGAATTGTTTCGAAAACCAAAAAAGAACGCGTTCAAAGTTTCTCTAGTAATGATCATAAAAAAAGTATGCGAATCCTCTTTAGTTCAAATAAAAATAAACTAAATGCATCGTGAGGAATCCAAGTTCAACATAAGAATTTAATTATTAATTTCTGAGTTCCTTAAACAATTACAACGAGTTAAAAATAACGTAACCATTTAATTCGATTAACGTATTCGCAGATTTATTCTTCACTTATTAATTTCTATATCATTCTATATTTTATAACTTCGACATTTTTACGAACTCGGACAAATCGCTTTGCAAGAATGTTCTATAACACTTTAAAGAAATTTTGAAAATTATTTCCCAGGATACCCCTCTGGAATAGCATCGAAACTACTAGCGCATCGTCGCGTGAATTTGCCATGTTACGGAAATACTACGGAATAGTTTTCGTTTTGCTATGCTCAGCCTATGGCATTGTTTCGAGAACGCTTTCTTTCGCGAGTAGAAAGTCGCCACCGAAGGAGCACCGAATATCTTCGGATATCCTTTCAATTAGCCCACCGACGTCTAAACGGGAACATTGCGTTTTGCGTTCTCGCGGAACGATATTGCAAGGCATTCCGCTGCTAAATAGAAGCTTTCGACCCGTTCCGAGTCCAGGCATTGTTGCGCGCAATAGCTACATATGAACGAAATGTCATTTAAAGTAGATACACTAGCGAACGAAATTGCTAACAGCACGTGTGCACACATTGTGTATTATCGTTTGACAATTCATTCGCGACAGTCGTCGCGTTTGGACAGTGACAGTTTTAAAGCGATTTCGATTGTATAGACCGTTTTGAGCGATGAAAGCGTAGGAAGTCTTCTTGTAACAATATTTAGCTGTACAATGTTTTATCGACTGAATTATTAATTCAATTATTAATTCGAATTAATCATTCAAATTAATAATCGAATCGATGGTTGAATTATTAACCCTTTGCACTCGAAGCGATTTTAACCGTGAATCTAAGATCATTTTTCCGGCTTACAATATTTCCATTTCATGTGACAATACATTACATATTAATAAGTAAATATAATAAAAATAATAGACCGTCAATTGATACGTAACACTTCCCAGAGTATTGAAAATGTAATTATCAATGCCTTAGAACCCGCCTGTCCGATTTGTTAACCAAAGTGTTGAGAGATAATGTCACGACTGAATTGAAACGATGAATAAAATAAATAAAAACTTCGTCACAATATTTCTTCGCAGTCTATCCATACATACGCACGTGTGACTCGCCGCGTGTCAACGGTAGGGATACAAATAGACACGCGTTTTGTATGCTGCGCCTTTTTTAAAGTTTAATGCATTCGATGTATAACAGTTGGGTCAATCCCACGAGCAATTTGCACCGATGACGCGTGATGTATACGGCGTGGGGACGCGGAAGCAAAAAATGCAGCTCATTGATCACTATGCTTTGATCGCATGGTTTCGTTTATGACGCGTCGTTCATTGTGTATTTCTCTCCCGCGTACTACGCACGGCTACAGAAGTACTGCTACGCAAAACTGACACCTGTATTATTTACTTGCACGACGGATTTACTCCTTTCCAGCGAGTATTCCCACTGAAGATTTTTGTAGAATTATTATGCAATATTTCTTTTTCGATATTATAAAATATGAATAATACGTAATAATAATAGTAATATAAAATGCACGGTATAAACTATAATCTCGAATAGAGAATAGAGGAACAAGATTTTCAGCTGTTCGAATAGTCGCAGTAACGACACGATTTGTTCTCGCCTATTCCAAAAAGTTTGTATTGTAGTCGCAATTCGTGTTGCAACGCGCTCTATATATAACGACGTTATTTATATGTGCGTACATTTCTCAGCAAGTTCCATCGAAAAGGGACCGCTGCTGGGTCGCGGGAAACAGGAGCAAAACCTGCGAAATATTTTCGCGGGATGTTCCGTTTCCACGAAATTGATTTTCGAAATTCGTTGGTGCCTGCGTAGCAGCACGGAAACAACCGGTCCTCAGAACTACGTTATTGATTCTTCTCCCGCGAAACGACGTGACAGTCGAATTGTGTTTCATTGTAAATTTGAACAATTCTACGCCGTGTATACGCCGCGTCAATAGAGCTACTGCGTGTCATAAATATGTACTTTTACCGTTGCAGTAACGCAACTTTTTATTTGTCTTAACTAGTATTGTATCGGTGATAGTGGACGATTTAACAGCTAAAGCTAAAGCCGAAGTTTAGCGTTTAGCTCTGCGTTTTCCGTTTAATGCATTTAAATATATATTTAGGGGAAGAATAGGTTACCGGGTGCATGCGATAAGGGAAATAGAGATAGGAAGATTAAAAGGGAGAGATAAAGAGCAAAATTCATTCAGACTGTAATACAATAATCCTAACGTAAATGAACATGTGCAAGATTTCTTTTACATATTTATAGGAATATACATATTCATGAGTGTAACAGAGTAACGAATGACAAAGCTCTCGCTCGGAGACACTTGTTAAAAAGAACATTATGAATATGAATATTAACAACCACCCTCGCGGAACAATTTATTAAAATATTAGCGACGGTTGACAGAAAACGTGGCTAAATACTGCGTCCTTTATTAAAAACGTGAGGACAGTTATTAATGTTCTTTTTATCGAAACGCAAACTATTTCCAATTTTTTCAAGCTATCTTTTTATCGCGTGATTTATTGCGAGTATATGTAGCCAAAACATAGCGTGTATTTTTCTTAACCAGTTAGTTGTTTCTGACGAGTATATTGTATAATATAATACGTAATGAATAGAAATATAATACATATAATATATATGAATATAATATATAATAAATATGAAATAATATATAGTAAATGTGAAATAAATGTAAGAATAATAATGCAGCAATAATATTCGTAATTATTATATTACCTTTTAATAAAGAACATATTATGCAGCCACGTTTTCCACGACTTTTAATAATGTTTTAATCAATTGTTTCGTGGTGGTAACTTTCGCTCTCGAAATGAATACACGTTGTCGCATGTTATTAATTGACCAATCGATCATACTTTGCTGGTAAAGTTTACTTGCAACGATCGTTCCCGCCTACTCTCGTTCAACCTCGCATTGAACCCCGTTCATTCTAACACGGTGAAGTGGGTCGTCATCGGGTTAATGACTCATTAACATAGCTGGACATGATAGATCTGTAGTAGTGCAAGCAGCATGTTATGCTCCCTACCCTAATTAACGAGGACTAAATTTTCCTTCGTTTCCACGTAATTGGGGTACTTACGCTATTTAAGATACAATCTCCATCGGATTCTGAATACGCGAACAAGTACTGGAATTATAAAGCTTGAAAATATATTCCACAAACCTGTAATTTGTTGCAAACATACGTACTATTTTAACGAACTGTCTCTCTCTCTCTCTCTAAACTCGTCACTCGACTTCTCGCACGACTCCTCACGCTCTCAAGACGGAAATTATATTTCATCTATCGGAATTATATTTCATTCAATTATATGTATACGAATTTTACTCGACTTATTCCAAGTATTCAAGACAGTATTTCGGGCTGTATATTTATTTATACATATATTTTATATATATATATATTTTTAAGAATTATGTATATATTTTTAAGAATTATGTATATATTTTTAGAATTATGTATATATTTTTAGAATTATGTAATCATAAATACACTGATCGAGAGCCTGTCTTGAATAATTGGAATAAGTCGGGTAAAAATCGTCAGTCTATATATACATTGCTAAAATAACATTAATAATGCCGTTAACGAGTCTCCAGGCAAAAATAAACTGTGCAATTCCCACATTTTTCCATTCATCACGCGATAATGCACACAGTGGAACTGGGCATGTAGAATAACCAGACGTGGAGCGATTTCACGTGCAAAAATGAGTAGGAGTGCACAATCAGATTTTTCACGCGAAGTGTCATTTTTCTGAAAATCAAATTTTAAAATTCGTCGACAACGCGTGCATGACGTTCGTTAGCTTTCTGACCATCCTGTACTGTTCCTCTGTATAATTGCTGCACGCATTATTTATTAAATAATATCGTTCTTGAAATAACAATTTGCATAAAATTGTCGAAATTGTCACACTGTTCTTATTAATATAAATATTACATTTAGATTATTATTATAATATATCATATTACATTTAATAATTCATCGAATACAAACGAATTTAACAATGTAAAAATTCTGAAGAAAATAATGCAGCGATTTTTATCGTCGCCTCAGAGTCGCCACTCGGTGCAAAGGGTTAATATACGAAATGACATTTCAGCTCCGCGATCTATTCCGTAGATCAGAAAGTGGAATCCCGAATTTTAATGTACAAAGTAATATCGTGTCCCTCTGTTCACGAAGCTACAATTAGAGCTCGAGTTAATAGTTACTACATTTATGAGAATTTCACGACTATATTCTTGAAACTTATTACAAAGGGCCGGGGACACCAGCTTCTCTAGGCTTCGGTATTAATTAGGAAATTCATTAACGGACTCGACTTAATTAATAAATCAAAGGAAGACGTTTAATTATACTTCAAATCTACATTATTCATATCTTCTGGTTGATAAAGTTTACCTTTACCGACGTGTCACTGCGACGGTTACGGTTATAATTGCATGCAATAAAATTAATTGACAACCTGACGTGCTGCACTGGCCTGGTAGCTTTCTTACTAAATGAAATTCTTGCTAAAGTTAGTCCATGATATTCGAACGTGTAATTATTTAAAATTCTCTCAGCTCCTTCAACGTGTCTCTTACACTGAAGCAATTAATTCAATTAACGCTCCAGACTTCGTTCAATCTTTCTAGATGTTACGTTTACAACGAGATAAATAAATAGTGCCATCTTCCGTAAAACGTATTTATTAATTCAATATTTCGGAATTTTTCTAACGGAGTTGTTCAACTCTTTGCATTCAGATTTCGAGTGTTTAAATGCATCTTGTTTTTAACACGTAGATCGCAGACGCTCAAAGCGTGCTGAAAACGGAAAAATTCGCCTGCCACCCCTGGTCGAATGATTCGTCGTTTTGGCAAAAATAACCGCGTTTTTCGCAACAACCCGTCACGCAACGCGTCGCGACGGATTGAACGGCCCAGTGTATTAAAGGTGAACAGGCTCGAAGGAAGCGATAAGGGAAGCGGCGAAGCCGCAATCTATTGCAACCGGGTCATTATTCATCCACGCCTGATACATTATTTCACACTTCGGCAAGCGCCGGTTCGCGCCGCTTCGGGCCGTTTCGGGCCGCTTCGGGCCGCAGGGCTCGCGGCGGGGCTCCTTCCCGTGTTTACGAGCTTTTCACCGGAAATGGAAAATGTCGGGATTTCGCTGGAGTACCCTGGCACAAAATTCGCCGGCGTTCACGGCGAAAGTAATTTGCGACGCTCGCGTTGCATCTAGAGTAGCTTCCGCCTTCGGCACTTGGCTGCGGGCAACTTAAGCTCTTCCTCACTCTGACGCGACGGCGAGCTGCCGAGGCGGATGACAGTGACCGCTGCTGAGGTCTTCCTCGGCGCAAGTGCACGCGAATTTCACGAACTTCGAATCCAAAGGTTTATCGTCGCTGATCTCGCCGCATATTTCGTTAATCGGTGTGCTCGCGCGCGTAATTCGCTGGACAAATTGGAATTATTAATTGCGTTCGCTCTTTGCGAAAAGGAGCAGGTACAGTCGGCCAAGAAAGCTCAAAGGAACGGAATAGAATACGTAAAATTGTAGGCAGAAGTGCAGAATCAACAAAAATCAACAATATGTTTTTCGAAATTAATGCAGCGTCTAATATATTACAATTAACGGATTTGTATGGGATAAAGTGCATACTAAATGCAAATAAAATTCTTTTGCATCAGTTGCAAGGTGTAGAAGCTATTCAGTTTTTCTCACAGGGATTTTTTATCGAAAGGATTGTTGCGAGAAAAGTCAGGGTTGGGAGATTTATTACGATAGTTGCATTTTGCGTTCCAGTGAAGACATTCCTGACGGAAAACATATTTGTTAGGGCACTATCAATTACTCCATAAACATTGGTTATTATAATTAGTTCCTGTAATCAGCAGAAACTGGTTGGGAACTGAAACTACTATTCAAAGTTTCTTATGACCCTGCTGCTTTCACGTTGGGTAAGTGGAACTGCTATCATCACTAGCTTTATGTTAGTTGACCTCAACTACTTATACTACGGGCAAATTATTACGACGCTATTCCCGTATCAACATAACTGAAATAGGTAACATATTAACTGAACCATGGAGTTACGATGTTTAGTAATACGCGAACAGCGTGAATAGTGGAAAGACGATGAATTAATTCCTGGAGAAATATTGTCCGCTCTGTTCGTATAATCTTTCCCATAATTCTTAGCATTCTATTTTGCACATGCCATAAGTAATGCACGTGTTACAAGTAGACCAATAGGCATATTTTTATCTACACGAACAAAATAGAATATTAAGTATTGTAGGTGAAGCTATATCTTAACGAATAGCAAATTCGTTCTCTTTTCAATCGTTTTAATAGTTTAAAATTCCTCTTATCATTTTACCATTTGAAATAGCACCTACTCAAATTTCCCATAAATGCATAAACTCCGCAGACTAATTTAAGTCTAAAAAGAGCATCGTATTTTCGTCGTTTGCAAATTTGATTCTGCAAGTCTGATTATCCGAAAAATCAGTATTACAATAATAATCAGTATTACAAACTCTTGTCTTTGCATTGATTAAAAATGTAGGCGTTGGACGACGCGATCGGTGATTAATTCGCACAAATGATATCGCATAAATGTATAGTAATTTCGAGTGCAGCGGACGGTCTGTTAAATAACGCAGCTCGAGTACTATTGTTACAAAGGAGCCGATTGTAAGCGTGTAAATTGTTTCGGTACTTACTGTACGTCTGAAATTCGTACTTGGCGGGGAATCAATTTAAAAGTTTTTTTATTAAATCGAGAAGTTTTTCAATCCGAAGCGATGTTCGCTTCGTTGTTCAGCGGCACCATAAACTTTATGTAGTCTTCCACCGATTTCAACGCTTTATCCGTCGTCCATTGCAAAGCACTGTTTAAATTACAGCGAACACTTTCGCCGCCATGTTGCGTCACACTAGTTAAACAAAGTTTCCGAAGCATCCCCTTTCCCTTTATTACAGCAACCTAATATCTTGCACTACTATCCCTTTACGTTAATTTAACACCTCGGTATATTTAAACGTTTCCTTCAATGAACAATTAATTAGTTTGTAATAAAATCTAGCGGACGTAAATATTACTGCTTCCCTTGTATCACTCGCACGGGGCAAACCCCCGCGGATTTAATGTATCCAAATTTATTCAAATTCATTTACATTTAATTTCGTTCCAGATTAAAGCCCCGCATTTAAATTCATTTAAATAAAATGAATTTTGTAAACAGCAGTTGATCGTTCCATTCAAAGAACGTAAATGCCCCATAAAAGGGAAAATGTATTTCCGGGATCAGCTGATCATGAAATTGACTTCTATTTTCCAAAGAAATTTGCATTTTCACGAGCACCCGCGGTCTACGGATTACATAATTTCATTGAAAATATACAAGTAATACTATTTAGAAGCTTTAGTTCAAAGGGTAGAGATCGTGAACGCGCAATGATGCGACGTAGAACGAGAGTCTCGCCACGGGGAATCTGTAAATATAGGAACATCAATTACTGTCCCCACTTTCCTTGATGACTTCGGCTTGCGGCTTTGATCTCAACCTCGCTGCTAAGACAAGAAGGCCCCTTTGCTCGTGAAACGGCAAGTTATACGATCCTCGCTTATATGTACATGGTTAAATTGAATGTTTTGTCAGTTACATCAGCAGGATACTAAAAACGCACCGTCTCTGCAAAGAACGTCTCGGTTGATCTTGACAATTTCACGGTAAACCAGTCGTAGACATTGCATCACCTAATCAGTGCAACGTGCATATAAATTGAATACATCTGTATCGAAATTTATGAAAGCTGACCAATTTTTGTTTCAATATATTTAATTACTTTACTATTTTATTATTTCAATATATATTGAAATGGTCGATTTTTATTTTAATATATTCGCGTACTTTATTATTTTATTATTTCAATATATTGTCCATCTGCCGATCGAATGTTAATGTAGTAATGAGAAAGGAATTGGGGTGACACCCAATTATCCTTCGCTGCAACAAATGGCTTCTCCATGGCGGTGTTAACACAATATTGACTAACTCTGCAATGCACTTGGACAGCATAATTGATAGTGCATTATTCAGGCTTCATGAAACCGATCTTTCTCGCAGTCACTTTATTCCTATCGTTTTGTGGCTGCATTAACCACGGCCGCGATGCGACGAGAGCGTTGCACGGGGATTATCAATCAAAATTAACGGGTTGCATTGCGAGCAGCAGTTTCGTGAATCGTTCGTTTGGTTTCCCGGCTTGTTGTTGGTTGAACGTGTGTAATATTAAAATTACAATCCGTGTCGCTGGCGAAACTTACGGGATATAAGCGTTAACTTCGTTACTGTTATTATTTAATGCACTTTAGACAGCGAGACGTCATTCGTTCTCCGTTCTTGGAGTGCTACAGTTTTTCTCATTAAATCAAAGTGCTGCGCCGAACGGATATGCTAGAACGAACGCAGGGAAATGCAATCGGTCGCTGTCCTGATTGTCCCATTTCGCCTTCGTTAACATAGTAAGAAACAACTTACGCTCGGAATCCGTCAATAACAGTCGTGAATAGTAATACTAATCATCGCTTGATATCGTCCGAGAAACTATGTAGTTGCATACTGGTCCAGTTATTTATTTAATTATTTATTTTCTAAAAATATTCAAGTATTAAAAATGTTACACCGTTTTAAAACGTTCACGTGTTTTTATCCCGACTGTACGTCCTCGATGGTTTTGTCAATAGGTGCAAAACAACCTGTACAATTAAAAGCTGCGGCAGAAAATTGAAGTTCCTTTTTGAAAGTGTATGCACTTCAAACGAATGTTCGAAACTTTTATTACTTTTTTACAGAAATTGAATGTTTCGGGAATACTACACGTGAAAGTGTCAATGAAATAGTTGATTACAGTCCATTGATTTTTTAGCTCAAAGTGAAGTTCTTTTTAAACTCTCGGTTCGTGATTATTTTCTAGCTTTTATTCGTATATTGGATATTTCACTATTCATTGTCCGTATTTTATTTTATATTATCTTATTATTACATGCGAACAGTAGGTCAATAAATTATGAATAATGACTCTTTGTATTCCTATAGCGAAACAAAATTTTTACAATTGATTCTATAATATAATAATAATTTTCGGGTACTGTACCATTTACAGTAGTTAGTAGAAACGAGAAAATTTCCCAAATGACTTTTTACTAAAAATGTCAGTCTCGTTACATCTGATAGGTATTGGCAACTACGTCAGTCGTTCAGGTTTGCTTCATTGTTAGCGAGTAATTAGTTGCCCATCAAGTGTACCAAATTAGTGCTGCCATTCTCGTGTCATTCTTTTCGGAATCGGGTTATTTCAGGAGGCACTGTTCGGCTAATATAATCCCACGAGCTTTCATTGTAAATGAGCTGTTCTAGGAAGAACGTGCAATCGGTTGACACAGGCTGTCACTAATTAATTAAGGAATCACGGCTCTAACTATCATAACGTTGCTAAACAGATCGCATTGAATTTTCGAAGACGAGCTCTTTCAGCGACTTCAGTCCGTAAAATTCTCTCCTTCCTTTAATCGACAAGAATTTCTCAGTCTTTCCACTTTGAAGATTTGCCTTTAATTAGGCGACACTCTTACGGGAGGAGGCAATTAAGTTAACTAACTTTGCAGTATGTTATTTAGCAATTACTCTCTTGGGCTAAGCGTATGTTGCAAATTGCAGTAATGCACGAGGGCTCGCTGCGACTCAATTCGTATGTTATATTTATTTGCTAGTATTGATCTAGGTTTGTCAATATTGCAGAATCATGTACTTTTTAACGTAAATACTTGAGATCTTTAACTTTAAAAATTATTAAATATCGGACAATATATGACAAATGAAAAATAAGCACCGAGAAATTGTAGTTTATTCGACAAAACATTGAATAACTTTTTAAGATTTATTTGGAGATTTATGTCGACTCGTACAAGCTAAAAATTAATCAAAATGATGAAAAATCGCTCTTTTCGAGACGATTAAAATCCGTCTAGATTTTTCCAAAAACCCAAATTGTTTAAACAATTTCGGAAAGAGTTCCCTCGATGACTGCGCGAAGGACGTGACGATCGATCGCCCATCTTTGAATTTGAAGTAGAAAATCAGTGTACAACAACCGCGGCATGGAATCATCACTCCGGAAGTTCGAAATCGCGCCCTCTAATAAGTATTGTCACGTTCATAAAATCGAGCTGATGGGAAAAAGCCGGCAGCGATGTTACGTTGTTCGAGCAGCGTCGTAATGCATAGTAAACACAAACGTTGCGGTGGACGCGTCACAAATTCTCAATCACCTCGTTACAAATTGGATATTATTCCGACTGCCGCGCGCTGTTCCGACATTCGAGACCGGCCACTTTAATGACTTTACATTCGCGCGGCAGACAAAAGGTTATAAATTGAAATCGAATTGTGCATTACCGAACCGAGATAAATAATTAGAAATCTAGTGACCGGCAGCAAAAACAAGAAGTAAAAAAACAAGTCTCATCTTCGTCGGGACAATGCACGACCTGGTCACGGAATCGCGAATTAATGCGAAATATCGTGACACTCCGGTAGAAAAAGATAAGAAGTCAGGGAAGCCCGAATCTTTCTCCCATTAGCAAACGGCGTCTTGCTAACGAGTGTACTTAATTTCGCGTTGCGGGAACTGTTGCTGATACGAGATTAAAAACGTTCGCAAACTACAACATAATTTCCCAGCGTAACTCACTAGGCATGTGCGTGGTTTATGCGAGTAATTAAGTCGTACAGATCCTTGGTTTAATCGCCTGGAAAATATGGGAAAATGCGCATTTAACAACCTCCTGAAATTTATCATCGATCCTTTGTACACGACTTTCGCTATTAGATGCGCGAGACGTGCTTCTAATCGGTCATACCTTGGATCGCTCTAGTCGACGTAACTAATTAACGTTATTTGTCCGAAGGATTATTCAGCACGGTCAAATTTTTTATAATACTTTTTATATTATCGGTGTTTATTTGTTCATGTTCAATACGAAATTTCAATACGTGTTTGTGTCCTGAAAAAAGGACAATGGCGGGTATCGGGTTAAACGGTTAACGATCCTTCACTCGATGTGATTTCATTCGATTACCGTTAGAGATTGGAAAGGCGATAGAAAAAGGAAGACGGTTAATCGCATATTTCTTTTCCGCGCTAATTAAACGTTGGAACAGCTCATTAAGACCGAGAGGGGGAGATATTAAAAAGTAGATGCCGAGAGATAAGCGTAATGAAATAATGCGGGGCGGCCCGCGGGCTCCGTAGGATGTGACGATTTCTGGTTATGGTAAATTCATTTAAATTGCGGAAACGTGAAAGCTTTAAGGTTGCAAATTATATTAAACGGCGATTAGAGGTTCGCCGTGGTGGAATAGCGTTAAACGGCCGTTTGTAATAGCCCCTTTCGCTCTTGACTCCACACGCCATCGTCGATGCAAATAAGGAGATACGCCGTACGAATTACTCAAACAAATTCGCCGATTATTAACGTCACGATTCGCGATGCCGTTTTCTCCGCTCGCGAATTTCGCGGGCACCTCGCGAAAGTTATCGGCGCTACGCTGTGGAACCTCCGCCGGAAAACGGCCAGCCGAAAAGTAATCCTCTGCGAGCCGTTCTTTCAGCATTTGTCCAACTATTCGTTGAAAAAGTGCGCGCGGATGTTCCGATGAAACGTTTAAAACGGTATCCCTGCATTTTCCGTAAACATTTTTCGAATAATGTAATACTCCGAGGATAATTGTGCACGGCATCCATTTGTCCGGGCCGAATACATTACGAATCGTTTAAATAGCAATACGTGTAGGTATGTACAGTTGAAACGAACGCACGCCGGGCAACGAAGGAAACCTTTTCCAAATATACTGATCGCGCGAGCAGCTCGTATTGTATCCCGATAAAGCGCAGACATTTTCTGAATATTCAATGGCGTGGTACGCGACGAACCTTCCACCCTCGAAAATTCCGTCCGAATTTGTGGCGTAGCTTTTTATGAAACGTTATAGAAATACGGGGAAAGTAAAAGCAATTAAAAACGAGACTACATGGATTATCATGAAGCTGCTACTATAATAATAACGACTTGGAGCAACTATGAAGCAAGTTAAGACGACTTTGTCATAATTAACTTTATTAATATTGACTTCAAAATAATTAAAATTTTATAGTGTCTGAATGATCATAGTTACTTCAGGGGGTTGGCAGTTCTCCTCGCAACAAGTGTATTTTACAAATGCCTTTATAATTTATTTTACATGATATGTTTAATACATTTAAAATATATTTGTCAAGCTTATGGATGAAAAATGTCGGCGCAGTAATCGTTAAATAAAATTCCGAAGCAAAGAGATCTATTAGCGGACAGGACGTTGGTAATTTGCTGGAGCTGGATCGATAAGATAGTGGGAACATCGTGGCAAGGGATCGCTATTGTAGAAAATTTGATATCGGTCACAGGTAACGTTCTACTTTCGCGATATAGGATATGATTGCGAGAGCGTCCCGGACGGAAACGTTATCTGAAATGCGATAAGGGCTGCAAGGTCGCGCACGGGGTTGATTATGATCGTAAATAACAATCGGTCGCGACATCGACGTTAACCCGATGTCGTGCGTGATGCATGTGTGTAAGCACGCGTTGCGCCGGATTCACTGGCTGGTCGCCTCGGAGCACAGAAGGGATTATCTATCAATCATAGCCATCTACCAACGCGATCCGCCGTTAACGCACACACGTACAACCGTTTCTCTCTCGATTTCGTTCGCAGCCGCGATTTATTCCGGCATCGAGCTCAGCAGGAGCTAAGCGATGGCTTTGGCAGGTCTGAATTTCATTAACGTATGAACAATATGCTGCTGCAACAACGCTCGGTCCTCATATCATGACGCGAGCATTGTTTTTAACTCGTTTTTTACGAATGTCAATAATTTTCCGACGTTTCGATATAATTAATTGGAAGTTGAAAGTGACCAAAGTCCGTTTGTATTAAAATTGAGACATTTAAGGGTTGCGTTTAGGAAAAGGAAGAGACTTAAATTTGCAATTCCTGTTAAAATAATAGCAATTGTTAACTGAATAATGTAAACGTTACTACAGTCGACAATAAAAAATGATAAACGGACTTAGGTCAGCTTCGAAATAAACGACTCGAAAAGCAAAGAACATCCGGGTTGACCTAATTTCTGGCGCCGTTGCAGAACGCGTCATATTGGAACTGTTCGCAAGTAGTAATCCAAGTGTTCCATCGTTGAAATTTATAACACTGTAGTGGTAGACAGCACCCGTAGGTAAAGAGATTAAAGGGATCACCGACTGAGTACCCCGTCATAAACCGACGTACCGATCACCCCGTCGAGGTATCATGTAGCTATCCTAAACGTTGCAGCTGTGTGTCACATGGTTAATTTCCAAAACGTTCTGTTAGTTTGCGAAAATTTATTGCTAAGAGCGTTTCCATAACATGTGCTCCAACGCCATCCGCATATTTCCCTTCCTTCCATATTGTTTAAAATTTGACGGAAAATCAAACGGAATTAAATACCGGAATTAAATAATATAATTTGATGATTTGATTTCCTCGTTCTACCATTGAAATATTACTTCCACTAAATTTATTGTTAGAAATTATGCAACCCTGATGGCTTACCGTACGCTTACACTGGATCAGATTGTTTGGCCTACTGTATTCGTTGCTCAGCCCTTAACGTTAGATACCAGAATCACTAGTGGCAATACCAAGCCGTCTCTGTTTTAGTCATGGACCCTCCTACCGTTGGTCCAACATTCCACAGTGTACTCAAGACGGTCGAAACCGGCGAAACGCGAAATCTGCCTCAAGCAATTATACTGGAATATCAATTCTTGCTAACAATAAGACTTTCTCCCGCGCAGCCACCCCAAAAATTATTTCTACACCTCTTAAAACAAAATAATATTTCACGAATTTAATTTGAGATGTTACAGAGATTTGTTCACTAGATTTAAATAATATCTATATTTATAATAGTTGTTTCTTGAACTATTTTATTCTTTTTAACTTGTCCCGAGGTCTGTTAGAATTGCTATAGTACATTGAAAGACGTATTTAATCCTGAAAGTTCCTTTTTCACCCTGATGAACCATAGAATTTGCAAGAGGGATTGATCGACGCTTCCATTAAATCTTGCAGAATTTTTCGAGTCCTTATCAAAGCTGGAAAAGCTGGGACTTTCAATGAACTATACGTCCGTATCGCATCGAATTATCGAAAAGATCGTGACGCATTCAGAAATTACGATGAATATTGAATATTTATTACATGAAAATGTTAACGAGATAAATACTTGCGCGAATACGCCCGCGTTTTCTATGCGCCATGGCTATCGAGTAGAAATACATAGCACGCGAAATTTCTCCTCGGCATATATAACCTTGTTCTCGTTCTTTCGCCCAGCCATTTCATTTCTCAATTTTTCATAATTCACTCTACGTCGTCGACTGAATTTTACATATTTGTGCGTCCCCTTTCGGTCGAAAAAGCTGAAACCATTTCATAACAATCTACGAAATGAAATATTCCTTCAGAGCTTCCCTGTGCGTAGTACACGCATAGTAATTCCGTGCTGTATTATGAAGAACGTACGCAAATATTTCATTCATCGCCGCGGTGCATTAGTCTGCATAAATGCTCCTATGATTTTTACGACTGCTGCTTTTTAACCGTTGAAATGACGCGGTGAAATAGTGATCGTACGATTTACCCTTTATGGTAATTTATAATTTATTTCATTTGTTTTAGTCTGTCAGATTGTCGCTGATATATAGTGTTTATGGAATTAATATGATATTAATTTCCACGTATAAATTAAATAATTTCTATTGCTAAATATTGCATAGTTACACTTCGAAATATTATTATATGTTATATATTATATATTAATTAATCTTACATTAATATATAACTTTTATTATTAATTCTATATTAATTCTATATTAATTCTATATTCACTTTTTAAAAATTTTAAAATGTAGAATACATATTCTAAACGAAAAGAAAAATTAGAAAGGATTTCGCGAGCCTCCGAATCGAAGCTTTCTTTTATAAATATGTACCTGTGCCAACAATTCACCGGCTCGCTATAGTTGCAATGCTGCAACGTGTCAACGCGCGCATTCCGACACAGAGAAGTACACGTCAATTTATTATAGCGTTGAAGCGAACGCGAGCGATTCGTTCGAACTCGTTGTCTCAGCAGCTGACAATATTCCTGAATAAAGAGCAAACGCGAACGCTTCTGAACTACATTATAGAAGACCAGCAGCTGGAGGTTTGAGTTAGAGCTTTTAAAACAGCGTTTACGCGGCAGGAAAGGTGGATTTACGCGGTGAAGCAGGCGATCTGGCCGATATTGCGCAGGTTATTACGTGGCCAGTTTAAGTAAAAGCGAATGCCTACGTTCATCTGCCACCAGGAAAATGCCGGCCACTCGTGTGCTTTCATTTAACGCGGGTTTCAACTATTTACGGTTCTGCTACTTGAAAATATTCCCCTTCGCAGTTTATAAATATTATATTTCAGAACCGTCCATCCATTTTCCTAGCGTCGTTGCGCTCATCTCCTGCGATTATTTGCAATTTACATTAGTAATTCACGCAAGTTTATGGAAGCTTCTTAACGTCTGTTCCTATGGAACGTGTAACAATTTCACTTTAAGCAACGTTATTCATCAGTCACATAGAAAAATGTTAGGCATTATTCTTAGCTGATTTATTCGTGTAATGTGTTATTCCTTGTTCTCCAGCAATGAATAAATCTGACAGCTAATCAGCGCTGCGGTCTTGCAGATACCGACCTATTTCGCTTGCTCATTCGTTTAGCTAACATTTCATTCGGATTGAGAATTAATGTTGCACGCAGCGCCAGCATTTGTTTAACAAGATTTAATGGAATGGATCTTCTAGGTTGTAGGTGAAAAATGCAACGAATCGTGTTCGCGATGTTATATTTAAATATAATATTGTAATATTCATTATATTTAAATATAACAGTCTAATATTAATTACATAGTATTAATTGTCAAATATATATGACAAGCTCACTATTATAGAATTATATATTATTGAATTCTGTAATATAATACGATTTCGTCGAGAGAGATTCGACGATATACCGTTTAATTGTCATAGAAACGATTTTTCAACGCCTCCAATAGTTGCACTTACAGCCGATGTCCTGAATATGCGAGTGAGATACCTAATCCGTCTCCCTTTGGATTCGGGGAACAAAAGCCCATAGAAAACACATTCAGCGCCGTCACCGCCTTTCTTTCAAGAATCTTTATTCCCTCCCTGATGAAAGAATGTTATCTATTGCTCGTTCATGCTCTGCTCGGAACGGTTATGTATCTGCAGGAAACGTCGTATTTTCCATTGGAGCAAATAAATCGTGGCCACGTGTTCTGTATAAATTGATGATCTATTTTCTTTATTATTTTAGCAGGGAAACGTAATATTATTATAATATATAATACGATAGATTAAATATGTGTATAGCAGTTTCTTTTTTCTATACGTTTTTAATTCGGGGGCACGGTAATCGGGACATCTTGTCCATGTTCGAAGCCCAAGTGAATGTACAACTAATCAACGGGTTAGCTGTTGAACATCCGTTTCGTGTGTACAGGAATATTATGTGATGACGTGTACACATAATCGCAGGATTTTCTGACACCATAGTATTACACATTAGGCACGTATTCCGCATTAGAGCAGTTCACCCTATTGAAACAAAGGGGTGTCAAAGTACGATGTATTATATACGCTATACAACAATTTTTACATCTCGCTATTTCTTGGGAATTGTTCTTGGCAAGTGAATAAAACGATTAATAATAAAATATTTCGTCATGCTGAAATATTCCCAGTAATAGAAAAATTAGAGAAAATGCATTTTAGTCACTGTAAGTCCCTCTAACATGAGAAAAAAATCGAGTCATTTAAAAATCTTAGCATCTTCTTTATCCATTAAATTCGGTAAATTTCAGAGCAATATCGAGAGCAATAATATGTTGTAATATTGTTGTCAAGCGAATCGTTTCTTCCTCCGCGATGCAATAAAACGCGATCGAGTTTTTATCGTTCTGCTGCAACACATACTGGATGTTTCGTTAAACAGAAACGCTGAAGTGAAGTTTCACACCGAATAGACGCCACGGTCCGGGGGAGAAACGTCGAGTGCAATGATCAATCAATCGCGAGCACAGTCAACGGACTGCGATTGCTTACGTTCCCGTTCTCAAAGCAGAACAACAAACAGTCTGATTAAGCCTTTGCGGTTCTTCTGTATACACACTTGCTAGAATTGCATTTCTCGCTGACCAGTGGATCGAAACGTTTCAGGAAGAAAATACTGGAGTGACTTGTGCAGCGAATACTGTGCACCTCGCGCTTCTGCCTTGCCGTAAATCAAATTTTCTAAGGTTATACGTGTTCGTTTCCGTTTCCGCGTTACTGTAATATTTCCTCTGACCCTCTTCCTTGATCTGATTATTATTACCAGGACTTTATGCAAACTCTCATTTCCATACGCCATTTTAAGCACGATTAAAGAAACGTTTCCTTCCTCAATTATGAAACCAGAGTACGTTAATATTGTACATTACACTGTGCAATAGAAAATGAAATTGGATCTGATTAATTTATACATTGTTTCTATTTAAAAATTTCTTTTTTATTCTATAGTGCAGACTGTAGTATTATATATTGTACATTGTATTATTATCTTTATTTTTCATTTATAGTTTAGCGATCGTCTCATTCTCCCCTATAGTAATCTAATAATTCGAGGCAACACCTTATCCTTCGAATGCTACAGCCACATTTCGAAGCTAGAGAAATCAATAATGAACCGTCTATAGTCTTCTCTCAATATGCTTGCCGTTCACAAGACGAATTTTAAGCAAAAATTCACGAAAATGGAATTATCTGAGCTGCGTAGAAGAAAACTGATTTATTGAAGAAACTAAGGGAATAATGTAGACGGAATTCAGTTTACGTCGCAATTTCTACAGTGGCACACGTGCAATGACGATCTATCTGTCACGGAATTGCGTGCCGAGTTTTGGTCGGTGCACTAAAAATTCCAATTTTCCAATGTTCTTCCGAATCGGCGAGCGTGCGTTCGGCTCCAGAGCGTTAATTAAAACTGCACAATGAGCGAAGTTGCTACTGAAGCGAAACGAAGTTCTCGAGTAAAACTAATCGCGTTTGCCCATTCCTACATGAAACGTCGACCAGCGTTCGCACGAATGTATTTTAATAACAAGGTTCTGTGGACCGTTCGTAAATTCTGGAGCGACTGCTATTTTCAACGACGTATCTTAAGAATTCCTGATGGACGCAACAATCGTTTCGATTCATTAGCCTGATATTACGAAACTCTGTTGTGCTTATTACTATAAACGCCACGAGAATTATATATATTTATATTCATGTATGTGTGTATATGCAAGCAATTCTCGTAGCATTTATATTTATATATATATTTAAATGCACCACGTAGCTTTTTACCGGGACCAAAATTATCATCAACAGGTGTTACATGAGCACACCTAAATCTAAATTCGTTTAATTATTTGAACTCGTATATTAATCTATAAAAATGTACCCGATAGATCGTAATTATCATCTGACGAGACGATTTCATTTGGAAGCGAATTTTTTATACAAGTTCGGTGATGTTACAACGTGGCCTGGAAGATTCTTCGTTTATTTTAGGCACGTACCTTGCGTCGTACCTTAGGGCATCTGTAATTTAAATTCACAAGAAACCGCACCCCGATCGTGACGAAATCCAATCTTTGATCGATTGTGAGATTGGTTACCTTGCGAGAAATGCAATTTCTTCAATGCCCACATGTACAGGGTGCTCCACGTGACTGTAAAAAATTTCGGGTAGGAAATGTTGAATTAATTTTATTAAATTCATCTTATCAATAAAAACGATGTTAATTTTAAGGCGCGCTATATTTTTGTCGCGGCGTGTTCTTGACTGCTGATTGCTACGCAACAGGAAATTCGGAGATTGGAAAGTTTCCGAAGAATTTTAGTAGCGCGCCCCTTATTCGGTGAGGGGAGGGGGGCACAAAGTTCTCAGATTTATACGCATTGCGACCTATTTGCGTTCGTCTGAGCATTTCTTAGTATCTTCTTTCGGCGCATCTGACGGGCAGGCAGCTGGAAGACAAGAACAAACTTCTCGAACTACTAAAATCTGACCTGATCGATACAGAACGGTGTCATAAACGTAGGTGGCCAAGTACCTTGACGCACGAGGTATAGTCTGCCACGCGGAGATATCGTTTACGAGTACAGAGAGTCGGTGGGTGGCTCGAATCGCGAACTTTCGCTACAATTTTCTCTCAGAATTATCTCTTCAAGGTTAGTTTGGAAACATGTTTAGTGCGGGGGAATACTTCTGAACAGGGGTCACGAAATTCATACGTATATTCCGCAGGGTTACGACCCGGTGCAAGAATTTCAGCGTCGCAATGAACATCGACGTTCCCAGCCAGCGCACGCAGGCCAAACAGTCATAAACCGGGATTCTTGGACATGTGAGCATCACGTGGAAATGGATCTCGCAGAGAGCGGCAGCGTCTCCAGTCAGTGGGACTCCAAGAATAATAACCCATCTACGATTTTTATGATTTAGTCAAACGAGATCCAACGCTTCATCCGCCGACGGTTTTCCAATAATGGCTCTTGTAAATAATAGCTCAGGAGCTGTCAACGTCGAGCGACCCACTTCACAATTTGACAATTATACTTGCTTTTCTAATTATTTCATCAGTTGCATAATTGTTTCACGAGTCGCATTAGGTTAGGTAAAATGCATTAGAGTGCTATTGGAGAGTCGCTCGTATTTTTATAAGACAGGGTAATGCCATGGGGTCGGTGCGACGACTGATGATGAGTCAGGAATTTGCAGCATCGCGGGCGTTTCTTTAAAAAACGCGCTGGTTCCAGGGTCTATGACCGCTGCTAGAGATGAAATCCCCGAGCATACCCGAGTTAGCGTGTGTTCGCGCACGCGCGCGTGTAAACGAGCGTCTGGCAGTTCGGTAGGTGAGCCAATTAGAAAAATTGTCCATCCATCCGCGAGTCATCGACGAGGCCGTCGAACTCCCATCGAGAAGGAACAAGTGACAATAGAAGTGCAAAGGTTAACAGCCGTGGCAGACAAAGGTCTTCCGCATCGAGTCGCACGGAATCTGCCGTATAGGTACCAATTTTTTAAAACTGTCGGCGTCCGACGGTGGACGAAGGAGATCCGGAAATATCATTTCTCTCGGATCCCTCGCGTTGTTATTTTTCAAGTGGCCAGCAGAGTCTGCGCGCGTATCCCCGACGCAATATTTGCAATTAATAATGTCGGGAAAACACTCGAACCGAGTAAACTGAAAATTCGTAATTTTGTAGCCGAGACAATTAAATCGATATGCGAGTAGCAAAAATGGGTGGGCAAAATTTAGGAATTTAAAAAAGTTACTTATCGCGTTGCTAGATTTTTCTTACCGAGCTATACCAAGTTGCAAATAAACGATGATACAGTTTTATTTTAAATTATATTACAGATTTGTCTAATGGAGTCTTTACAAATTTATTTATCAAATTGTTCAGAGATTCGGTTATGAAACTATGAAGAAGACATTTTCTTATTTGGTACATTTACCTTGATTTTTAAACAATTTATAGTCTGTGACACTTGGTGCCGAATTCTAAGCAACAATGAATAAACGTTCGGAAGGAAGCTTTGTAACTATCGGTGCGTCACGACGGACAGAATTCTCTGTATGTCTTGCGAAAGTTCCGGGCTTTCCAGCTTTCATGCTCGGACTATCGTTTCGCTTTGACCAAACAACCTGTGCTCGCAGCCGTTTCAAAACTGGAAAGGTGCTCTTGCCATGCGTACAGCAAAACTTACTCGGCTGACTAACTTCCGCCGGAAACATTTTACAAAATTTCGCGCGTATCAAAAGTTGGAACGGCTTCCATTCTCTGTAATCGTAATGTTTGCGCGGCGGGAACGCATGTCAGGTGTGTAAGCGTTTCAGGTGCGGGAACATTCGGGTGCAGGAAGGCTGCATAGCACAACATTTCACGCAGCATTTAAAAAACGATGTCGTGGAGCCTTTGAATAAGAATTCAATTATTTATTTCGTTGTCTGCTATATAGATTGCAGTTTAATCTGCGTAAACCATTTAAGGCAAATGAATCATACATATCCACACATATTCGCACATGGTAGACGACCGTCTACGCTTATCATTCTACCTATTACATCATTTCACAATGCACGTCCCAAAAATAGCAAGTTCGCGAGTGTTTCCTTTTGGAAACAGCTCAGGTGCGACTCGAATTGACCGCCGTCTAAATATCTTAGCACCTTCTTCTTGTCTCGGTGGTGTACCGCGCGTTTTGCCACGAAATACGAGGCCGAGTCGGTAAATAAGTCACGCGTCCCTGTGGACCTCAGTTTTAAAACGGACATCCGTTAGTTTGACGTTCGCTGTTAGATTACTATACGTCCCTCATTGCTGACCATCGCATCTCAGTGTGAATTGCCTGATTTTTTAACTTCCTTATGGAATTTTTTGCGTGGAAAAAATAACAGCTAAAACAGCTAAAAAGGCTGTAAACCATTTGGACCAATATTGAAATAGTTATTCTATTGCAAAAGGTACTTGGATATCGTCGTTAGTCACTGTCAAGAAATCCGGCATTACATTTTCTAGCGGCCGAATATTATATTCTTAACGTCATAAATGCTTCTAAGGGTAACACGGTGATCTCGCGTTGAAATTCTCAGAGCTCCGATAGAAATCCTGTTGAATGGGTCCGATAATCCCGCGCAGGTACACGTATCGAAAAAGCGTACGTAAACGTATAAAATACTTCGTTAGCCTTTCTAAAAACGGCGGATCGTAAACGAACTTACGATCCAATGAAAAGACAGGCAGATTGCCACGTTAACGACACGGCGACGCGGACTTAAAGACTGCATTCTGCTTGCATCGACGCTTGAAAGGGTCGTTAAACCTATCTCCTGAAAATCTAGGGAATAATGCTGATCATTACGGAAACCACAGACGCTGAAGATTAAATTGTCACATTTATTTCGAGCACATTGTACGCTTAGCAGTGATTTATATCGCGTTTTCGATTCGGCTGGAATGAAACACTTCAAATAGCTGAACAGAAAAGACTGAAAAAGAAAATATAAAAACGTTAATATTATAAGTCTCCTACGATATAACAATATTTCAATTGTAGTCTAATAATTATGCAAGAATAGCGTTCGTAACATTATATATAATATAAATATATTGGGTTGGCAACTAAGTAATTGCGGATTACACTCATAGATGGCTTCAGTTGAATTTTTTAAAAATCAAAAAAAATTCAGAGGCGATGCTCTGTCAAGGCCATCTAGCCTATCTCAAAGCAGACACTTTTAGCTTCAATTTCAGTATAACAAAGCCAAGATCGGTCCACGAGAACACAACTAAAATCGTCCTGAACTTCCCAGCCGGGTCGAGCCACCATGCTTCGAGTCAATGTCTCGATTCTAAAAATCAAAAAAAAATTCAGAGGTGATGCTCTGTTAATCCCAGGTAGCCTATCT
>CM052147.1:4258372-4337948 GCA_028455555.1 Augochlorella aurata
GACTATAGTCTCTGAGTTCAGCAGTATATTCGTCGTCGCTAACATTTCTGCGGCACATTTTTGGCGCTCGTTGTTCAAAGGGGTCGCAACAGTTAACTGGTTAAGGTCTGGTGAATGTTGAATTGCCCCCTCGGTGATGCCATTTGAGAGCAAAGGGCGAAAATCTGGTACTTGGGTGCGTTCCGCAGAGAATTGTTTGGCAATGACGGCGTTCCATAATGACGTATGTATGATAAATTGAAAAAGAAGAGCCAAAGCGGTCGGTGGCCTCAAATTAACTGTGCAAACGCCGAGCCCGAAGTTCTACCTCCCTGCATCCCGTACTTACGAGAGCTACTTCGTACCGGCGATTACTCGATCCCACGAGACACGCATGAAAAATGTGTGACAGTCGGCGGAACAGAAAAGAAACCACTCGAGGAATGAGCGAGATATCATGATTGCCGTGTGCTGGAAAAAGTGCCCCGACATCGTACTCTAATTGCAGGTGAGGGATGCTACGGCTGGAGGAATTTCGCGTCCCGTGGGCACGGCTGTGTCAAGGTCGTTAATTGCAGTTTATCAATGAGGGAGACACAATGCGATTATAATATACCGACTTTTGTGTAATTAATATCTTTGTTAGAAAACGACGACGCGGAATTTTGCATTTCTGAGAAATAATTTCCATGTGCGAATTAGTGTCCCTCGATTATTATCAATTAAACCATTAACAAATTATGATATATTAAATGTTCAATTAAATATTCGTTTAAACGCAATGGATTTAAGAAGAGTAAATGTTATAAATGGTCTAGCAGTTTCTACAATAATTAACGGCTTCGATAACTAACTAGTCCTAGCTAAGAAATCGTTTCAACTCCGAATATCCACGTATCGATTTAAAAAGATCGTCTCGAAAGAATCGATTCAGAATCGCCCAGCCCCAACGACGACGAAAACAAATATCTTTGGATAGCAATGCTCGCGTGCACCGGTGCGACGATTTTCGCGGTACTCCAAACTTATGAACTCGACTGCTTTGAGCTCATGCTCGGACCGTCGCACAAGTCCTCAAGCATCTCTCAACGAATACCGGATCATTTTGAACCACGGCACGCGACAGTCGTCTGTTCTCTGAAATTGGTTCCTATCTCTATAACATAAACAAATACACATGTGCTTACTCTGGCGTAGAAGCGCGCGCTTTCAAATAAAGTAGTCCGTAAACGGAACTCGGGTTAACGTAGAAGTCAGACGTGCTCGTTGTTCTACGAACTACAAATAAGGTGTTCCGGAGTCGCGATGCGAGGGCAACTGAAACTATCGGCAAACCAACGCCGAAGAACTGCTGAAAAATCGAGCAAATTATGCCTCGGATGTTGTCTTAACGAAATCCTGGAATTCTATTCCCTTGTCTATATTTTCAGTTCTTGACTTTTGCATCGCAATTCGGAACATTGTGCAGTATTAAATATAACATAATCAATTCTTAGTTCAACGTGTTACCATTTCATCGTATTTCCATAGAAATTCTTTCCTTTGAATTAGATTGCTTAGGATAGCGGAATTGAAATTAATTTAATCGATGTATATTATAGCAACGTTTTTATAAAAATAAAGTGTAGGATTTTTTTGGACAGAGCAGGGTATCGAAAAGAAAGCCAGGCGGGACGATATTCCGTTTGTAACGCCGTAATTCCGCTAGATCGGTGCCGATTACGCTATCATCGTTGCCGTTCGTCTAGCCGAACCGTATCGCGCCCCGGAATAAAAACGAGAACGTTCGACCGTGTGAAATGGCAGGCAGGAATTATTGGTGGCGGAAACGCGGGATCCTCGAGGCGAGTCCTGGTACGCGAAGACGAAGGATTTCGAGAGTCGACGACTCCTCCTCTTGCCAAAAACACGAAGATGGCACGTAAGAACGAGGGCGCCGCCATCCACGGTGCGACGTAAAGCATTTTCACGCACGATTCACACTTCGTCTCGATGGCTGGAGGATGAGGTTGGTGACAGCAGGATTGGGAGGGATGGAATCGGTGGGATAGGAGGGTGGATATGGGGACTAGGGCGGGAAAGCGGGAGGGAAAGTGGTGGGTGGTTATCGCTGAGTGTACATTGAGTTTGCCGTCAATTGCCGAGGAGTCTGCGGTTTTTCGTCTCTATTTACGGTTTCCTGAGGAACGCCACGGATTTCCGTTCAGCGGAATATCCCGCAATAAATAAATACGGGTCAGTATTTGCTGGAGCAACATTGATTAAAATATGAAATACAGGATGCCCTGTTATAGAGCTCGCTCGTCGGTGCGGTGATTAAACGGCTAAAACGAGGAGAAAAATGTTGTGCAAATATGGCGCCACGGATCGGCTAAAAATTGCACTGTAACCAGACGAATTAATAACATGTATAAATATAAATATAATACAGTACAATATAGTACAATATAATATTATATATGTAAGGAAAATATATGAAACAAATAAAGTATATATTTTATATATTTTCTTTACCCCCTATTTTGTATAGAAATTTTCATTTCCTGTACTATGAAAATCGATAAATGATAACTTCTTACGATACGTAGTGAGGACTGCCATATTTATGGGAATTCGGTGTTCATCTTCTTTAATGCGACGTTTAAAGCTTACTTGTGGATAATCCAGTGATTCCATTACCAATTTGATCCCATAGATCGTTGATATCTACGAGTTATACCGGAATATACGTAAATACCAGTTCGTTTGAGGAAGTCTTATATTGGTGACGGAATTCATTGGCGTTCGATGAAATATATTCGCCTATGCTAGTTTAAGCGTTCAGCTAGTACAATATAGTTATTGAATTATGCAAGTATGATAAATGTGTTTCATTGAAGAACGTCTGTATGCTATTATGCGTATAGTACTCTGGAGTTCCAAGTCGATACACGTTTTGCAACTTTAGAGCGTTCCGTGGAATATTGCTGTAGCTTGCGTTAGAGGTGAATTAAAGCAACTTGGAATTTTCAATAACTCGAACAACTAACTTTAAATTCGATAAGTTAAATAATTTATTTAACTTCTTTGCTTAGTGTGTCATTAATTTTTCAGATATTTTTATTCGCTGATTTTTGTTAACTTTTTTTTTGCTATTGAAAGGGAGTCCTGAAAAAAAGCTTAAAGAGGTTGACAAATAAAATTATAATTTATCATAAAGTATACTTATTTGTACTTTTATGAAAAGGGTAATGGAACATGCATTCAACTTTTGTACTCGTTTTTTTCCAGGTGTCGGAAAGTGCATCCTCGTAACGAAGACTCCTCATCGTGGTGAAAATCGATCGGCATTGCTTCACGTGACTATCCTCGCAGTGTTAGAAAGCTACGACGGATATTGCAGGGGACATTAGCAAAGACAAAGGGACGTAAGTTATTCGAAAAACTTAAAATAGCAGCAATTACGTCGCTTGGTGATACAACGTCCTGTCATCAGCGCGCATCATCGCGGCAACGAGGGTAAGTTCATTTTTAATCGATTTTATCTACTGTCATTTCTGTTTTCCAACATCTTGCTTACTAAAAGAGTTAACATAATTTTTAGATAACATCTAATCGGTCATTTTGGCCGCTATGGTCGGTTGTTTAGCGTCGACTTGAAGAATTTCTGGAGCGTGCGGGTTCGGAACGATCGTTCCGCGGCATTGGCACATGATTGTAGGAAACTAATCAGCCGGGGGCATAAATCGAGTTCGATGCGACCTCTTTGAATCGGTTCCACGATAAAGATTCGTTCCTCGGAATTGGAGGGGCGCGGGAACGGTAGTGTGAAAAGGAGTCGTTAAAAATAAAAGGACGAGTTTCCTCTCGTAACGACGATACGTTCAACGTGTATACGTGTAAAACGAGGTGAAGAAATCCTGCACAGGTTTCCGTGCAGTTACTTCGCCGCTGTTCCTTGGTTGGCAAGGAGTAATAAAGTGCCAGTGTCCAAGCTAGCGGAAATTAATCGGCGCGGAGAAAACTGCAGTGCACTCGACGGTTCGCTTTCAGCAAAAACACAAGCAACCTCTTACTTTCTCGTTAAGAAGTTATTGGACGGCAACGTAATGCGCGTAATGTCGTGAGAACCGAACGTTTAATTCCGAGATCTGTTAAATTACCGAACAAATGGCCGTGTTCATAATTATCAGAGCTTACTGGGAAAAGAATTCTTGTCGTTTATTGATAAGAGAAATGTTCGGCCTCGCATGACGTTTGCCAGGCGATTGCGTAAGTTATGCACTCGATCGAATTTTTATCAATATACTCTAAGAACAAGCTATGCTTTTTCTGGATATCCCGCTTCGACGGTTTCTACAAATTATATAATTGCATTTTCTTGTGGATATTTTCAAATCGTAATTTTTGCTGCACGCGTCAATATCATTTCAACAAAATTTGCAATTCTGTATTCGCTATTCGTGGCTTCAAGCTATGCAGATTTTCAATTTAATTTTCATTTAACAGTTAACATCGTCTTCGTTAACCATGTATTTTTTAGATTGTTTAAATCGTCTTTTGGTCAGTTTTTGGACCAAATACTGCGCCTAGCATCGTTAAGTTTTTCCAAACCGAAGGTTTTCCCCCTCCGCGAGAAATTTTATGAATATCAGCTATACAGGTAGAACTTTCTTCCTGACAATAAATCACTTCAACTTCATTGGTACTTAATAGTGGTCTGGCGCACGTATTCGGAAAGAATGATTTATCGTTCCGCGTCACTCGAACTTCCTCGTAAACGGGAAATTAAGGGAGGAGACAACGCATCGGAGCATCGGTGACCATTGTGTCGTAAAAATGTTTCCTGAACGAGCCGGGGTAATTGAATAGGAAATGAATGCGGTAACGGTGCAGCTGATATGCAACTCTCGTCTCGGATTAATATTCTGGAGATACTGCGAGACTTAATATCCTCCATTATTGCTCCACCAAATCCTTTGGGTATGTGCATTATCTATATATTATTCACGATTATACTTGCTTCTCAGAGCACGTTGCAAAGGAGGGAATCTTTTACGGTTCGAAGTGGGTCTCGTGATTATTATTAACCTATGTTCTAACCGAACCTATCCCAAAGAATTTATAACTAATATAGCATTGTTCTACTAACAATGATATCCAATAATATCCAATAATATTAGCTTTTTACTTATTTGTCTACACGCGGTAATTCCGATTCAAAATTTTATAAGTAATATTGATTAATTCACAGTCTTGTAAAATAGTATGCTGTAGGAGTTTCAATTATCTGTAATTATTTAATTATTTATTTAATTACTATCAAAATGCATTTTCATAGCAATTTATCTGTTATAAATTTATACATTTGTACAGCGATACGTAGCTACGATTTCGAATATAGCCTGGAATTAATATTTAATATTACTTTCGCTTACATTAGCGAACCGCTAATCCATTAGCTCTCGCCTCCTGTTACTCGGCATAGTCGAGTTATGGCAAATGTTATTCATAGTCCGTTGGAAAAAGCTTCTTACAAAAGAGTGTCCTAAAGTGTGATTGCAATTGAAATAACAGGGACGATCCATAGAACGCTTGGGGTTTAATACTTTCTCGACGAGGAGCAGTCGCATAAACTTGCAAGAACGTTATAGTCTTCCCGTGGAATACCTTTAGAAACTCGGATGTTTCCATTGCATCAAAATATCGCAGATCGACGCCAATAAAACTCAACTGTATTGTTGAAGTATGAAAACTTTATGACTTCCGGCGACAATGCACGGCCCAACCGTACGCGAGAATACGTAAGTTATAGTGCGAAATTTATGATTAGCGTTCCCCGGCGTTATGAAACATTCAACTGAGAGCCTGCTCTTACATAAAAATTCTTCTGCCATCCGATCTACTGTGTTTGGATATCGCCAAAAATATAATAAACACCCTGTATATACGACCTTTAATTATTCCGAAGGGCATTATTATCATCTTCTAAATTTATGATTTCTTTGAATAAAAAGGTTGATGCTTTTTTATACAGATTTACGATTTACTGTGATCGATGATTTAAAAGATTTATTTAATTATTAATACTCGTTTTTATAAGATCTATTTACAAGATTTTACGATTTTAAGATTTCATTGCGATCGATGATTTACAATTTATATTCGAGATGGTTTGCAATGATTTCCAAGATTTATTTAATGCCAATCTTTTTACATTATCTATTCATATAATCATAGCATCGGTTTGTTTGCAGTATTATTATAATCTCGCTTTCTAGGGACGTCCCTGTAAAATCTTCGTTCAGAAAACGTCAGATTATTCCCGTAGCATTCCTGTATTTCCGCGAAAATGTTCTCAATCAACTTGAACGTGCAAAAGTCGATTGTGCAGTCCAATCTGTACCTCAAACAATGAAATTCTACAGAGACTGCCAGACGGAAGTGCGTACAAGGTAACAGCGAGCCCCAGAAAATTCTGATTTCTCTACAAATTGAAGACTCGCGAAGAATTTTAATTGAAGAAATATTTATCCACAACGGTTTCGTTTCAAACGATAAATACGTAATCTTCTATTGTTTCCAATTTTTAGCAATATTTATCAAGAAAACGTAGAACTACAGTCTACAAAATATTTGCATTCTGCTGGTGTAAATGAAAGATATATATAGGGTGGGCAAAAGAACTTGCTCTTTCGGAGAATTTTTGTTTAAAAAATTATTCATGGTCTAACCATTGTTTTATCTTTTTGTGTTTCCTAGAGTCTATAGTTTTCAACTTACTAAACAGAGCTCTTCAAATTTTGCGAGACCGTAAGTTATTGATAGCGACACGGTATACACCTAATTAAAAGTTCGGTTTTGTGGATACAGCTCTAAGGAACCATCGTCTTCAAACTTCTCTAGAATAAAAGTAATCTGCACACTTGCGCACAATGGGGCTTCACGCACCCCAGCTGTAGCTTACTATTATTTATGACGAGCATGCTCGCAACTTCTTTAGTCACCTGTCGGGGATCCTTACCGACTTGCGCGATGCTACCCATTTCATTTCATTTCTTCTTCGCGCTTTAAGAGAAATATATATTAAGACCATAAGCGATGTTTAGAAACACACGCCACTGAACTAGAAAGGAAATTCAACGTATCGGTTTCAAATAAAATCAGTTTCCCCCTAAAATTAACGGTGCTTGATATTGGATTACTCATTTTTAGAATGCTCCGTCTACGATCTAGTCTGTAGACAGTTTGTCATTCGGTATTTCTTGTTCCGTGCATTGTCTTCATTTCGCTTCCAATTCTGCCGCAGCAGCCTGATTAAGCATGCATCCATGGTTCGTTAAAAGCGTTCGAACGTCATAGCTGTCAATGCAACCTCGGCGCATGTCAATGCTACCCTTAGCTTGCTGAACCCGATAGTCAAGAATAGTTAGCATGAATCTTAAACTACTGACATCTGAAAAGCGAAAATATGTCACCCGTTTTGGTCCACACCATAGTTGCGAATATAGCCTACGTTCGATATCGTTGCGTCCCGTAATTAGACCCACAGACTCGATCGATGCGTTTAAGTTCCCGGTGTTATGATGCTTGAAAGCCGTGTGTAACATTTAAAAAGATTCGTCGCGACGTTAGTGACGAGAGCCAACTATTGATCGGCGGTGATCGGGTCCAGACGGACCCAAAGTAAATATTGCTATTCGACTTATGGGTTCTAGGTTATAGTACAGTGTAATATAATACAGTATAATACGTATACAGTATAATGTGTAGTATAATATGTGAAGTATAATATGCATAGTATTGTGTAATATATGGTATAATAGTGTTCACCATTACAATAAAACACAACCAAAGCAATTTTTTAAATGGAACTTCTGTTTGCAACTGCTATGGGGCAACGATTAGTCTTCGAACTTCTTCAGGTATTATACATCATAATTTCTAGGACACAAGTATGCTAGAACGAAAATTAACTTTTATACCTGGACAAAGAATTATATGACTTGTACATACATAAATGACCAACGCAGCAGCCAACGAGTTAAGCATGAATTATAGTGTGTGCTTTAAAGCCCTGCGTTAGAAGATGAGTAAACAACTATATCATTCTACCTGAAAGAGGAAGTTGACCTTCGCACCTGGTTTACCCTTTCCATTCTCCTTTCTTTTAACGCCAAAAGCAGTCAAATTATTATTTATCGAGATTTATAAATGAAACTACAGCAATGAGCTAAAATTAAATAGATTTATAATAAAATTTCACTTTATATATAAAGTGAAAAATAAAATTTAAATACGAATTTATATCGAACTATACAAAGATATAAAATCAATACGAAATATTTTTCAGAGAACTGAATCTATTTAAAAATTTCTAATAAATCATATAAAATAGTTATTATTTATTAGAAATTTGTAAATAACTCTAGGAATTTAAATAACTTTACCGATATCAAATAATTGCTGCTTATGTAATGGCGAGCCTAGCGTTCGGTAAAATTGCCAGACGTGGCGCACCTGTACTGCTCGGATTTCTCGAAACGTCGTACAATTCTCATGCGATGAATAGGTTTTGAATCGTTGCCGAGACACAGACACACAAGTAACCCGAGTCTCGCTCGCGCTTCACGCGTGGAACGCTGGGTTCGCGGTTGTCAGACACGAACTTACATTATCATTAACCCCTTCGTGGCGTGCGATGTAAATGTGTTTACCCGCCGAAGCCGGGGCCTGGAGGTGCGATAGTGGTGAACAGATCAAACGTATACGCGTGTTAATGGCAATCGCGTCGTGTTTACCGTTGTTCCGATTAATCAGGCTTGATGGCAAATAGAACTGCTGCTTCCTGCTGTCCGGCCAAAGAAGAAAAAATAAGCGGTCATTTTCACTTATACCGATGCGGACTTTCTTCTCTTGACACCTATCGGGCCGGTCAAATGGCCGCTTTTTAAACTATCATACAATTGTTATATTCGAAAGGCAATACTTTTTCTATATATAAAATTATATATATTTATTATTATATATGTTATTATATATATTATTATATATATTATATTATATTTTATATATTATGTTATATTAAATTACAAGATTACATATAACAGAAAATGGCAGGCAACAGTCTATATATATATATATTTTTATATAAATTTCTCCCACATTAATTTTTAATTAATTTACTAATTCGAGAGTTTCCAGTCAAGTGCCGAGTGTTCAAAGTTCGCGTTGTTCCATTCGCATAATTTTCTTGCAATGAAATTTCTCACTGATTTTAATGTGATTATCGCAGCTAATCCACGGTGCATAAATGACGGGGGCGAACGTTTGGTGGAATTGAAAGCTGGCTCAAACTGGCATCTCGCGAGTACTTTATTTTTTAAAGCGCGAAACGGTCGTGGAAAGTTTTTAGCTGCAACTGTGGTCAATTCTAGGAATTGAGCACGCCAGTCGTCGATTTACGAGCATGTTGTTTCACGAGTCAGAGGGTAAATAACGGGGCATCGAATTTCATCTCACATCCTAGCACTCCGACTGTCAGCCCACATGTGGATTGTTAGTTTTTCCTGAAACTGATTTATGGCGGAGTTATTCCGGGGCGAATCAATTATTTTTTACGATCGACGACCGGGATGTAACGAAATCCAAATATCTATATTAGAACTCGCGAGATGCTCGAGTTTCGGAAGAATCGGGCCATGCTTTGTGTATACATAGACTATACGTCAAGAGAATTTTAAAAAAGGCTTTAAAAAACCTTCTCCCTGCCGAGCCGTTTGTGCTCGATTTTTAAATCAGGTCATTTGTTATTTTCACTGTAGAGAATGGAATATCTTATAAAATTAAATGAGCTTATTTCCTTCTTTCTATGCTGCATTGTTTTAACGTTTCGTTGTTTTGGTGAAAATATAATCTTCGATCTTAAAATTGTTATAAAATATATATTTTAGAGAATGGAACAGATATGGCCTGAATGGAAAGTTTAACGCGTATCGGTTGCACACCTGTTAATTAACAGTCTCTCGGTTATATTTCGTGGGGAGCATATTATGGACGCGTGATGGAAGAATTCGTAACGACTAGGTGCAGTGTAATGAAATAGTTAGAGCAGCATAGAACGTCAAACACTTGGCAAGAGTTCAACGAAAACTGCAAGGAAGTCGAGCAGCACTTTTCAATAGTAAAGGCATCGTATTTTCTGCTCGATAATGGTAGGCCACATATTGTAAGGTTCGCCGTAGAAAAGATTTCGACCTGAGATGGTTTCTTGTACTCTTTTCTGTGATTAGCAATGCTTTTTACAGATTTTACACTAATAAGCAAGCCTTTAGTAAACGATATTAATATTTTCCGATCCTCAAATTAATCCTTTCGTAGATCACATTCACCCTTTTCTAAAGAAAATTATATTTTTCGCATTGTATATCAATTTTAAAATTGGACATTTTTTAAATAAATACCGACGATTAGTGACACCCCGTAAAAAATTAAAAAGTCGATCATTAATACGCGATCTCGGCCGAAAAAATGTGTTTCACCGCGTTCGGGTACTTTGTGCCCCATAGCGCGCCAATTAGCTGGTTTTCAGTGGTGATTCCGGCAAAACTGGCGCACCCCTATTCGAGAACAATGCCGGAACCCGGCAGGTAAGAGCGCGAGTGCTCTTATCTCTGAATTTCACGAGCCATTCCGCGGGGTGTCTCGAATTCCGGCGGGCAGGCGGTGTTATTATAGGTCAATTGCTATTAATGCGCGAGAAGAATTCTGAACGGCCGCGAATTCGAAACATAGTTCGGCTGGCAATAAATGAAAAAAATAAATAATCGACATAATAGAAACTGGGAAACGTGGACTGCAATCGGATGCAGAAAAATGGGAAACGAGTCACGTCCGTGTCATAAACCCGAAACCCGTGTTCCCGACACCGGTTCTAAACAACGCCAGCCCCGTGCCGCAATAATCTAATAATTGCCGTTGCCCGGGAAAGTTTCCTCCCTGTTTCAAGAATATCGCGAAATAACTTAGGCTCGACTCGAACGGACCACTTCGGAACCGCACCGTAACCACGAAACTGTGGTCGCTTGTCAGCGACCATGAATGTGCAAAATATTACGTATTATCATTAATTAATTCGGTGGCTGGCTTGCGCTGTGGTTTTTTATCGATACGGCCTTCGAGCGGCCACTGAAAAGTGGTGGCCGAGTGGTAGGATTCCGCCGACAATTACTGCGAAATAATGGAAAATCGCTTTTCAAATTCGTCCGACAGATTTGATATTTTTTAGGTCGTATAGGGGGACTAGTCTACTAGACAATGACTGAAATACTTTTTTGAAATTTTGCTATTAGATTTATTAAAAGTTTATAGAGGTAATTAAAAATTATAAATATCAAAATTAAGGTGCTCACAAATAAGCATAATAATTATTGGAATTATAATTATATAATTATATCCAAATAATTATATCCAAATAAAGAGATAATATAAATAAGATAAAAGATGCATTACACGCTGTTAAATAATACTTATTGTATCAAATAATAGCAAGGTTTCCCATAAATTTTCACTGAAATATCTAATCTAATAGACTTGATTAAAGCGCGAATGATCGATATCAATAGCGATAAAATTTGCATAGCGTAGGATGCGCGACGAACACCGATGCATTCTACATATGCGAGTCTCGATGAGATGATAAACTGAACGGAACGTCGTATATGATAGGCGACTATAGTCTTCGTCTGCGCGAAGACGTTTACGAGCGGAGAGGAGCCATCGTCGTTTATAATCTCTTCGGATCCTCGAATAGCCATTGCAAAGAATCCCGTGCACCGCTTTCGAGTTTCGTCTTGAATAGAAAGTGAAGACGAGTACGCTTCTGAATGGCAGCCATCGCGATTGCAATACTACTTCCTTCAGTTTTTTTCCCTCAGCCTTTCCTGTCCCCTTTCCTCGTTCCTTCTCAAAGGAAAGATTGCGGTCAACACACGAATCGGGATGTTGAATGTCAAAGCAGCACTTTTACGGAACAATCGAACCCCGGCGCTGAAGAAAGTGCCACCGAGGTGATTCAAGCTTAAAGCCGTACTCGCAAAATTAGCTCCACAATCAGCCGAGTATTACCGGTCAGAGGGTCTGGAATATTCGGAGAACGATTGTTAAAAATATTACCCGGTGTCGAAAACAAAAGTTGAGAAATTTTACGCGTCGTCAACGTTTCAGTAAAATTCGATGTCTTCAAAAATTAATCACGCACTGTTTATATTGCAATATAGTTTTAATTAATGCAAAATTAAATTAAAATTGAAACATTGTTCTGTCGAACAATTAACGCTTTTTTAATAATATTTTCATCACAGTTGACGATTTAAGGTTCTCGCAAATTCTCGCGAATTCGTTGAAATCTCACCTACACAATGCAGCAGCGTGCGCACTGTACAGGTATAATCTTCGGCTGGTGAATGCCGAAACCCACCGCAATTAATTATCTCAATTAATAGCCTCATTGAATAATAGTTGAATATCAGTCTATTATATCGCAGGCGACCGAGTTTATGGTAGCCCCGAGCCCCGGCCAACGGTATTCTCCTAAACAAAAAATACGGGGGATGATGGTGGTGTGGTCTGATCTTCAATATACTAACCGCATGAGCACACTAAAGGGTCCATTTCAATTTAGAATCACTACACAATAGATTTCTGCGCAGGACCGAGCTAACCGAGCTAACCCTTTTCACAGCAGGGTTAGCCGGGTTGAGCTCGAAAGCTCTTCAAGACGTTCGTTTTATTAACCTCGATCGTTCTTTTATTAACCTTGATCTTCCTTCTTTTTTATCTTCTGTCGTCATACCTTAAAGCATCGTCAAAATGATGCTATGATTGGATTTTTCAATGAACTTAGAGTACGATATTCGGGACGTATTTAAGACGTTTTTAAGACGTCCAGTGCTTATTGGGCGTCTATGCGAATATGAAAAAGTTCAATGAATTCTAAATCGATGCACACCCTGTATATATTTATTAATACTCTTTTATTTTAGCTTATTCTTTTTTAACTTATTTATTGCAAACGTGAAATGCATCTGCCCAAAGTTATTCATAATTCTAAAAAACTATAATTTTCTTCAGTAATTTAGATATCATTATTCAAATTTAAACAACATTTACTACGCGCCGCAATTTCTACGGATGGTGGGTCTCTCCGGTGAACATTTCACACAGACATATTTTTTACGTCTACAACAGACGTATGCGGCTTTATTTTTTTTGCAATATCCAATGCGACATGTTTTTCGTTTTCCAGAAATTCTAGTGGAATCTGTTGATGCTCCCCCCGTACTTTTTGTTTCCTGTTCCTGCGAATCTCGATAGTTGGTAGCATTCTACTGTTTTATTTTTTATTCGCTTGTCTTCCCCTAGAATTTTATTCGCAACTGGAAATCGCGTCGTTAATACCAAACGAACTAATTTACGATTTTAATACAGATGTTGTTATAAAAATTCATTCATTTTTCCAGCGGTCAAAATACCGCTCACCATAGATAATGGTAGGGATTGTAAAAAAATCAAATACATTAGTGGCTTTTGAATTTAAATATATATAATATATACTATATTATAGTGTAATCAATTATAGGATTATATATGACAGAAAATGACAAGCAATTGTAATAACAGTTTTGTTATATAAACTTACAATTCATCGTACTGGTTAAAAACTTGAGTTCGCGAATAACACATAATTAATAAAATTGAAGCGAAGAACGCGAACGAATGGAAACCGTGGGGAGATATTGCGTGCAACTATTTCTGAGGTGCACGCGAGGATTAATCATCCCCCGGAACATGAAAGCGATAGAAACATCGAAATTCAAATAAGTTGCTTATGAAAGTCAATTTCTGTTAGCGAACTCGAAAAATCGATCGCTACATGCACTCGCGGACTGCATTATTACGCTGGACCGGCATTGTGGATTCCTATCAGCATTGTGAATATCTTGTGTTTAATTCGCCGCGCATTCATTCACTAGCTGCTGGCATTTACATTTCATTATCCAAACCGCGCCAATGCCAGACACGGTTCATGATGATCCGTAACAAAAGAATCACGAGATAAATTACGCGTATGAAAGCGCATACACAAAAGTTTAATTTCCGTTCTACGGTGGAAAATATGCAAGCAGGCCGGCACAATGAGTGCGGCTGAAACAACGGGCCAGTGTCTGCGTGCGTGTACACCATGATACACGCGTCCACTGTTTCCCTGGAACATCGTGATTCGAAGAATGAAACCGCGCCATCTCATAGAAACACCCTCTTCCGTTCGTCCATGAAAACACCGAACAATAAGTGTAATAAATATGAAACAACTAAGTAATAGAGAGTCATTAATCACGAATTGTTTCTCGATGCCAGCCATTTATTTTTCCTTGCGCGTACACCGTCGTCCAAAAGTATTTTATATTTGCTATATTTTCGCCTGACAGTTGTCGAAATTTTTTGGTTAAATTCTGAGAAAGAATTGGTAGGATAATATGTTATTTAATATAGCATTGGACGAGAACAAATTCTGCAATATGAATTTGTTTTAATCGATTTGAACTCTATATATAATATGATAATAATTATTATATATAATATTAATTAATATAATAGAGGTCGTTGAATGACATTCAACTTTTGTCCGACATAAATCCTGCCTCTTCTTTATTTTGTCGCCATGTTTTCCTTCGCAATCCTTTTCAGAGAGAAGTTGGAATAACTGGATGTTTTAGCTGACTCATAATTGGTCCTTTTGTATCTGCTGAGAAAGGATCAGACACGCCTGCACTATAGGGGATAAGGATAACCGAATGAGGATAAGAGTACTAACCCTCAGCGAAGAAATGGGACGCAGGGTAACCATCTGGTTATGATCAGAATAATGATCTGGCTTCCTTGGGCACATTGCTCCCACTAAGGTGCCATAAACCTTGGGGAGCCATTGTTTTATAATGATAGCTATTGTCGTATGCAAAAGAAAATGTCAGAATTTGCTTTGCGGATAATATGGGGTTTAAAAGCTGCCTTGCAGGCCGTTGAAATTCCGTTTTACCATGAAAATAGATGTTAAACAAATTGTGGTAAAATGTACCGGAAATAAAGGACACCGATCGTCCGACATTATCTTTTTAAAAAATATATTTTTAAAAATATAAGATTACAGGAGTGTAACCTTTACTTCTTAGGTTTAGTGTTACTTCATCGATAATTATTTGATATATATTAATAATATTATTATTAATAAGAACGCGTTTACTAAGCCTGATCTAAGATCAGGCGAATGCTAAGCCTAAGATCTAATTGCCTCTCGACTAGGCTCGACTTTGCAATATTCTAAGAAGCGACGCGTACTTATAAACGATTTTTGATCGAGCTTAAAAGAGACAGTCTTAGAATGGCCACGTAAGCGTTCCGACGCGTTCACGCTTCCTGCAGGAAAACTGCTGGGCACGGTTGAACCGTGGTGTTTGCAGCGGCAACCGAATCCTGACAATAAACGCACCAGTTAAGCGGCGTTCGTGTAACAGTTTTTCGCTAACGAAGAAACCTGAAATGTAACGAGATCGGACAAAACGGCGATTGGAGTGGCGGCAAGTGGAAGGGGATGAAATGATGCCATTTTGGTATGCACGTATACACCGGGGCGCGAGGGTAACACTCTGTGTTAACGAATAAAGAATGGCGTGTTGCACCGGCTGCATTGGATGGGGCTGGGTATACTGTGAAAGGACATGCAACGGACAACGTGTCGGCGCGAACAAAAAGGAGGTCGCAGAGAAAAGGACAAAAGCAAACAGCCAAGTCAGCTGCTGGAGCTGCGGGTCATGCACAGACGAGATAATTTCGATCAAGAACTCCAAAGGAGAAAACAGGGGATTCCTGCTGCCATGATTAAGGGGTTATTCTGGAGACCCGACAAAAATCGATAGCTCTTTTTTACTTTATTTTCGGAAAATATATGCTTCCAACAATATTTCTACCAAAAAAGATTGTTGGATTCGAGAAATTGTTGAAATCATACGTAATTTTTTACAGTGACCTGCGGTCTACCGATTAGACCCTTAATTGACATGATTTTAATAAGATTTTAATAACAGACCCCGAATAAAACATATAAATAAGTGCGTTAATTTAATTCTAGACAGTCGTATTTTAATCTTAGGTAGTGTATAAAATAATAAAAATGGAAATACTATGTTCTGGTCACTTGTGACCCTGGCATGCTAGTTAACGAAGAAAGTCCTATGATCCCCCGTAATGTTTCCCAATTTTCTGGTGCTTTTTAGATCTAAAGAGCACCAATCCTACGAAATAGTCTTGTCCCTTGATGCTTCGCAATGAGGTTTTTGTCGTAAAACAGTGCGCAGTCAAGAGAGAGTCGGTTTTTACAAATTCCACGACACGATACTCACGGGATGTTGCGGGACAACTGCTAGTTAGAGAACCTTAATGAAACATACCGCAGCAGTCAAAACAGCAATTCCATGAGACGCTTGTTCTTACGATACTAGACTGCAATGCGTAATATCCATTCGAATTTATGTCCATATATACCAACAGAGGGTATTTGTGAACACCCTGTATGATAACCAGGTTTCCGGAAATTCATGGAATGTAGAATGTGGAATGTAGAATGTAGAATCTCACTTGTCTAGTCTTGATCCTATTAAATTTCTATGGGACGAGTTACAGAGTGCGTTAACCGTCGGATTGGGCGCTGGGTCTATTACGACCCGAACGAACGTTCCATCTAAATTCTGATTTTTAAGCAGCCGCTCGAAATCGTCAACTATTTACTACGGGTTTAATAAAAAAGGTTATCGTAGACAATCTGCAAAAACTAATTGATTAAAATAATTTATTAATCGGTAAAAATAGATGGAATTAATTTCGCAATTGAGGAAAAGTGATATTGAACTGAAAGGGTAGTTTCTAGTGAAAATCTTGAAAAGTGTATTGTATCTCTTTTGGTAAAAATAGTGTTAATATTATTGGCAAACTATGGCTGCTAATGTATAATATATTAACACTGAAGATGATCATATGCTATAACAATAGCTCGCTTTTATCAGAGCAGTTATTTCAAGGCATTTCGAAAGTGAACTGACGAAAGGGAATTTATCATGTCCAGAGAATGGTATTCGTTAATCTCCTGACTTTTATATCCTCGCAAGTTCTCCCTCATTAAACACGTTTCTCCCGTGTCAGATACTTAAAGCTACACGATTTTGCAAAATAACCGCGGCGTAGATAACGCTGTTATCTTCGGTATTTCCTCTGCGAGTGACGCGAAAGGCGATACTGTGATGTCCTAGCCAAGGAACCCAGCATATTTTTAATACGCGGGAAAAGTACTCGAAAAACTAATCTCGTTAATTCAAGAGAAGATTAACAACTGCGAACAGCATTTATTTTACGTAAATAATAATTTATATTAAATAAATAATGATAACCAAATCTATCAGATTACATTGCTGAATAAAAATAATTGGGAATTAATTAGGATTTAACTAGGAACGAAGCATTGCACAGTAAGGAAATGTTGTTATATAGCACTGATTAGTTGTGCTACTTAAAGCGTTCAATTATTGAGTTATACTACTTAGCCTCGCCGTGCAAGTTCCTTCATTTCCAGCAATTCTACAACAATGATATTTCTTTGTTCGTATTAATAATCCAAATGAGAAAAAGCTGCAGATTATGAAAGTTTTAATTCGCACATTTTAGTACATGATAAAAGTTTCAAATCGATTAGCTCTCTGCCGTACCTGGTATAAATGTTATTCCACTGTTTCGAGTCGAAATAAAATTCTGTTTTATCGTTATTAATATTTAAGCATTGAAGTATAAGTAGGCGTACTGTAAAAAGCAATCTTCTTTCTCTCTTATAAAATTGTTACAATCGAAAAACATTTAATCGTTCTACTTGTGAAGATAATGATACTGCAAGGGGTTAATTAATCTACTCGCTTTGCACAAATGTTCTGGGATACTAGTCTTAACAAAAGACTTGATTTTGTCAAAGTTCGAAAGCAATACACCGAGGATCTCTACTGTGGGAAGATTCGGTGCAGCCGAAAACCCACGGAAAAGACTGATCCATTAGAAGAATTTCTGAGAATTTCAGGAGGCGTGGGCACGAGGGGGAATGGAATAGAGGAAGATATGCGGCGAAGAGGGTGATGCTCTAGGACGTGGAAAACCTGGAGAAGGTAGGCGAACAATAAATCAAGAAGTAAACGTCCGAAGGTACGTGATAGCTCAATCGCCAAATGCGCGCGAGGGTTAACCAAACCCAAGCGAAACCCCAGGAAAGAAGCTAGGAAATAAGGAGCATTCCAGAAAAAGCTAAGAGGCAGCGCGCCCGCGAGAGAACCCGAAAAGACGTCCAGAGAGCAGAAGACAACGTAATCAGTTGCATTTCTCACGTGTACAGTCGCGGAATATCTGAAGTATTCATGATATTTAAAAAATGGAAATATAGAAAGAGAATAAAAGCACAGGAAATGGTAAACAAGCTAAAGAAATGCAACGGAAATAATAATTTTTTAATATATATTTTTATTTTATTATTGGCAAAAGATTTTTATCATTAGGAAAATACTAATTCCATGCTTTCTGATCTTCCTCTGATCTTTTGACCCTTAGATTTCGGGATAACTCGATTTTCACCACTTTGGCGTTAACTATACTAAAGGATTATATAGTTTAGTCGCATTTACAGTGACAATTCTAGCGTGAACTATAGTCGGAAACATCGTTTAAAAGAACATCGGTGACTCGGGCAAATATTTTTTCCACAGTTCGGTGTATCCCTTAAAATGGTGGCAGTTTGTTCTCATAAGCTTTTTTATACGGCCATAAATGACGGAGATATTTAGGTGTTCCCATTTAAATGGGCCATTCTGTATAAAATATGTGTTTAAAAGGACAAGCCGATGAAAGCAGTAGTTCCCGAGAAAAGTGTAGACGAGCTCGAAAAACTAAGTTCGAAGAAAAACCCGTTTAAAGTTTTGCGAACGCGGTCGCTATGAATACCGTTGTCATACCTAGACCGACATTTCCACCACTTTATAATTTCTATAATGTTCACATTCATGTGAGATCGTCTTTGGAGTACATTTACAGCAGTAAAATGATTTTTATTTCAATTCGATTCCGTATAGCAAGAGCACAATTTTTGTTAAATTTCTTTAAAAAATCTTCCGAGTGCTGGGGGTTGATTGTTCAGCTCTGGGTTTAATTATTAATGTTTTTTAAACGTATACAGCCTAATCACCCTGCACCTGTTCATACTTCCTGACTCTTTTCGTTCGACGGTCTATAGATATAGTGTTTTATAGAGTCCTCGGAAGCGAACTTTTGTTTGTCGAACGTAAAATAACATCTGACCACCTACAGCACGTTGTTCCTGAAGAACACATCTACATAGCTAAGGTAATAAATTTCTGGTTAACCTTCGCCGACTATTTAGGTCATTTTGACCTGGCCGTTGGAACAATCGAATATCTTCAATGCGGTTTTCATCAGCGCTCTGCGAACATTGAAATACCTGCTGCAGTGGAGTGGAAATAGCAAAAGCTTTTTAAATGTCTAACCGGTACTACGTTGCCCTAAACATTACCGACACATGATGCAATAAAGCAGTGACCGGATAATTCGATACAGAATTTTTATACCAATCATGCGTTTTAGGTTTATTTTGCGTTATCAGATGTAGACTATACTGTCACGGTAATGTATTCAGTTCAGTGCTGTGTTTCACGGAATGTACGACAAATTCCGAGATATACAACCCTCTCCCGTCAACGCGAGGAGTCTTCTGTTGCTGCAGGATGACACAAGACGCTACACATACTACGATAATTACGCAATAAACTATTATGTGACTAGACGAGAGTTATGTCTCTCCGTCGCTGATGTTCCAAGACCGTGTCACGTGCAGATCACCATCCTGTTAGAATTGCGAAATATGAGGCGTTCAATAGCTAACGAAATTATTACTAATATATATTTATAACTAAATATCAGAACTGTATACATATTGATATATGTGAATTATTATTACGATTAATATAAAGAGAGCATTTTTTAATAATTACAAGATTTTAGATCAGAAATTCTAGCGGACCGAATATTCAAGACAACTGTTCAAGCTTATTATATTATTATATATATTTATCAAGATTATTATACACTCGAATACGTCCAAGTCAAATGAAAAACCTCGTCTTGTCATAGTTTCATAAGCCGAAGCATTTGATTCGCGGGGATTGCGAATGATAATAATACGGACATCGAACTATAGCACGCGTTACCCAGCCGCAGCACTAAATATGTTTAACGACTTCGACGTAACCTCGAAACCGGAATGAAACTCCGTACGAATCCATCAAACTGCCGCCAATTTTCCCACTTCCGTGATATCCGCGCACATACCTATGTAGCTGCACCGTAGATCGATCCGATTCCCTCTACATACTGAGTGTTCTACCATACAAATTACGAGCCAACTTAACCCTTTCGGAACAGCGTTGATTAGCGCTTATTCGTGCTCAATAATTTCCTCGATGAAACGTCAAAATCTTTGTTTTATTTTATGATTGGCATATTTTTTAAATTATTAAGGGTTAACCCTTTGCGGTCGTATGTCTATTCTCGGCTACCAAAGCTATTTATTTATTGTTTTATCATTTTTATTTTTAAATGAAGACATATTACGGTGTTACATATATCTAAAAGAGAATTAATAAATTTGGATTTTCCTACGGAATCTATATTATGTATATAGATTATACTGTACTATAGTGTATGTTTTATTGTATTAATATATCTATACATTACGTATGAGCATAGTACCACCATAAAAGGTTAAACTGCGAACTTTCATCGTTCACACGGTTCTAAACGGGACCGCCGAAATTGCTAAATAATTTCCAGCCCCCGACGCGTCTTGTTTATGCAACGCGTGTCTCGATTGGCGAAGAAAAACACGAACGCTCGTGAAAACGGGTAACTCGAGCGTGCGCACGGTTCATTTACCTGGCACTTGGAGTCGGAGCATCGGGTGACAGCCCTTGTAATTCCGAGGAAAGATAGAAACGGCGAATGGATACGGGTGGCGGCACGACTTTCGAACAATTTTGCAACGCCGGTAATAAACGAGATCCGACCGTTGACCGCGCGCGCCGGGTTCTGTATGCAATTAAAAAGAAAAAAAAAAACAGCGGAAAAAAGGAAGAAGCGGAGGACGGCCTGAAAAACGTGGAAAAAGCGCGGCCGCGTCTCATTTCGGCCACTATACGAAAACATCAAAAGCAGCTGTCGAAATTGTCCGGAATGAAAGTGGGTTGCGAGTTGCGATGGTCGAAAAAAGTAGAGGGTTGGCACTGGCACGCGCTATCGTTCCAGGACGATCGATGCGAGCCACCAAAAGAGCGAACATGCACGGAAATCGAGACGCGTCGCGCAGCTGAGTCTGCACATCGGCTGCTGGGACCGGGTCGCCGCTCGTTACCATTACACTAACCGTGATCGGATTGATTTGATCTCGGGAAGCGGTATTAAAAGCCGTTTCGAGTATTTTACCTGGCCCGCGGAGAGAGCCGGCCGGTTTTGTATTGGCAGAACGTCTCGTGTTAGCGCCGATTAAATTCTTTTGTCTCCGGTGACGCTGCGACACATGTTTCCGCGATAACGGTCCGCGCACCTAGAACGATTAATGGACGGCTGGAAAAACCATAAAAGACTGTTCTACTTTTATTTGCTGCCGCGCGAAATGTCGACTCTATGATTCGAAATGTACGTGGTTACGTTAATCTCCTTCTATTAGCTTGGCCAGAAAGCTCCTGCGGTTTTAGGCGACCCTTCAACTTGGCCGATCCAAAATGCAACTATTATAATTTCAGTTTATTCGCCGAAAATTCATTCGGAGGGTAGATGTTCCAATTTACGTGCCTTTGGATTAGAAACGTATAGAGAAAGAAATGTTTTATATATAAATTGATAGCATCCCCTGAATTTTATATGTTATATATGTGTATAATATGTTTTTAATGTGGGACATCCACCCTAATATTTATATTAGTATATATATTAAAAGATATTGATATATAAGGTGCCTGATATATTAATGTATAAGGAGCAGTGCATCTTATAATATTAAGTGCGCCTTATTTTACGATCAGTTTTCGGGGACAGTGAATTTTTAGCTACGTGTGTAATTCCCCTCCGGTTGGCTTCCAGGATGTCAGCAGGGTGAAAATGCCATAGGAAAGCTAACGATGAAGGAGTTTCATTGGCAAGGGGCACTGTCGCAATGAAGGCTTCCATATGTCAATGCTAACACGTGTTGCTACCGCTACTGACTTTGTAATCCAGTCTCCCTGACATCCGCACCCCTTTGCTGGTCTAATTAGGTCATTCTACGCAGTGTCGCCTGCAGAAAGGACTCCTTCATCGGTTGATTTCTTATTCCTACTCCAGAAAGAGAGGGAACTCGTTCAACACCAGGTTCACGGTGCAGTAAAATCAACTATTCGAATTATAGAATTGCATTGATCGATTGCATCAACTCTCTGTGCATTAAATGTACAGATGGACGTTTATCAATAATTTAGTGCAGCTTAAAAGCGGCGCAAATAATTTTTATTCGATCCGGTTGATTTATTTCAGCGTGCAAAGTAATTCTGTTTGAATAAACAGAACGAGTTTATGTATTTAATAATTTATTCGTTCGAATCGTCTGCTTAATTGTATGCTTAAAAGCCGTTTGTAAATTAGGATTTCGAATCGAGCATCGAAGACATAATGACGAATGCTATGGAATACGTTCCGATACTGAAGAATATATTATTATGTGTAGGAGTTATTTAATCGATAGCGGGTCAATTAACAGTACAAGCGTCGAGCACACTCGCGATACTCGAATGAATATATGCGGGCGTTTATTGAAAATGAAAAATAAGTGGTTATCGTTTAGCGGAAATGTATCGTATGAATTTTCAAATACTCAGAGGTTATTAATTAATTTTTATACTCAAGTGTGACATTTATAAACGAAAACCGTTGCTCGTCAATATTGCACGAGATTTTATACGAGCATGGAGTATCGTAAATATTTCGCGGTATTTCAGAAATGATACTCGTTTTCAATTACTAGATATTATATTTAAACTTATGTCACCAAATTGTTCGTAATGTTCGTTATTTAATGAATGAACAAAAAACTGTTCCAAACGTTTTAACAATGCGGTGAAATACCTATTTCGGAAATCAAAGTCGAAAAACAGTTTGTATATAAGAAAAACTACCCTGGTCAGTAATATACGTCAGTAATATATTGGATAATTATTAGTTATTATTATTATCAAATTGATGGTCGGAGAACATTGTCGAATATCGGCCACCCTCGCCATATACCGTGGCATGCATCGGCAAAGTGGATTTTCTACGTCTTAACCGTGATCCCGATTCGGCACCGCTGAAATTACATATTGACCAGTTGTACGGTCCACGTGTGGTAGACCAAATTTTATGACCACCATAAAACCCGCAACGAGAAGAGCTGGCTGCACGAGATTCGTTATCATTGGGGCGACAGTCTTCGATGTACCACTGCGTTTTGTGGCCGATTACTCGACCGATGAAACGAATTCCTGCATGCAACGCGCGGCATTAAATCTCGCTTTCAATTCGGCAATTTCCAAGTCTCTGTACTTATTCAGTTCCAAAAGTTTAGGATATCAAATTTGAAATGTAAAAAGAGATTAAACATTTCATAGTCGTTTCATAGAAAGTGCATATTAAATAGCAACAAATTTACCGTTGCAATTGCTGTTAAAAATCTTGCAGTATTTGAAAATATATCAAAAATATAAAGTATCTTGCACAACAGAACCTACAGGAAACTTCATTTTTAGGGGTTCAGACTACGTTTCCAGGATTTGGGAGTCAGACGTGTCGGTTAGGGGAAGGTCTGAACAGGAATAAGCGATCGGCGAATAGACCGAAGGGCGTGAATGTGCAGCGGGGCGGGTTCGTTGGACGTAGAAAAAAGTGATTCAAACTGGAGGGTGATACCGATGCCGGTGATCGAAGAAGGGAGAAGGCAGCGCAGGCGACTAGTAAGAAGGAAGCGTGGATAAAGGGTGGGTTATGCGGTAGAAAACGACACGCTATCAAGCTCGAACACTCCGGTCTGTCTAGCGGCAGCCCTGCGGTGTAGCGGCGGAAGATACAGTGCATCATCAACAGATAAGCTGCTTAGCTCTGGTCTTATACGAGTGTTGCCGGGATCCCTGACTTTCCCCGCTCTCGACTCTACCTTTTTCCTCCCTCTCATTCCGTCCCGGCTTCCTTTTCTCTTTGGCTTTATCTCCGGCGACGGTCCATCGCCGCCGCTGCCGCGCGAATATTGCGTTAAATAAGCGTCTCGAGCGACGACCCCCTGCTTTTTCCAATCGGGGCGAAATCAGCCGGTAATGTCTACATTAAGGCCCGCTGTATTATCGCCGATTTGTTGGAACGTATTCGATGGCTCGAATCGCGTGGAAACGTTCGCGAAGAGGAGCTCCTTCCCATTCCGCCGCGCCACGTAAACAGCTTTTTATTGCGCTAATGCGCCGCTAATGTGCCTCCGTGATAAGCAGATGTAAAAATTTCCATGCGCGCTATTGGCGAATGTTTGATATTGATCTTGCAATTAGCGGCACGATATCCCATTTTTACGATATATTGGCATGGTTCTTGCGATTACTTCGCTGCTGCGACGTCTGCATTATTTCGCAATGGCGGCTTCGACGTCTTCTCGCTTTTCCAGGATTTCTAGTCGATTTAATAGCTGCAGCAAAAATCCGAGAACTCGCACATATGCAGTCGATAATTCCTTAAAGCTACGCTAATTGACTTGATTTTTGTTAGATGATAGGGCTAGTTAACAATGACTTCAATTTTTACATTTTGTTGGTATTAAACTTTGCTGAAATTCCACTGCACGCATAATCTTCACGGTAGCATGTTGAACTCTCGAAATCCGTGATTCCAGCACGATTACATTTACGGTTCCATACAGGTGACACACTACGTTAACCCGAGTCAGCCGAAAGTCGAAGTACATATATTGGATTACTTCAAATCGATTAAACTTTCTCCCCGGCGAAGTCCTGCAAATCCCTCCGCAGAAATTTCTTGAATGCAATACACGATGTCGAATAAAAGTTTCGCGGTATTTCGTGACAAGCTTAACTTTTAAATAAACAGAGTGCGGTAACTTTAGCCACTTCCGATATTTATTTCGGACAATGTGGAAAGGTGGTCGCGGCAAAAGTTCTTTCTCTTCGGGGAATGAAGTAGGTTATACGGATACTTTCTTTCCTCCTGTTGTTCCTCCGCGGGGTCGAGGGATGCTTATTGATTAAAATTATTGGACAGCGTTAAAAATGATATAATTAAGAAAAACTGTCGCTAGAGACAGTGAGAGTTAATAATGACAAATAAGAATAACTCAATCGAATAATATTGTACAATTGAAAAGTGAGGACGATAATCACATTTCCCAGGATATTATGACTTTCATATATTATTTATTTATCCATCAGGATATTATTTCGTATCGTATGACCTTCAACAGCAAACACAGCTGGATACGAAACTCTATAAGCCTTCCCTAGTAACCTTTTCATCGCAGTTAATTCTCAATAATAACTATGTGAACGTATTTTTTATTAAAGGTCATACGAAGGTCACCATGTCACATTGGATTTCTCTGGACCTTAGCTGCTGGCTGATAACCAATGTACTAATATAAAATAAGTGTTATAAAATTACGCGAAACTTGGGAGAGAATTGAATTCGTTCAAGTACTATAAAGAAATTCATGTTAATTTTTCTTTACCTGCAAATTGGAACAAACCAACCGTGGTTCTGCAGGAATAAATAAATTGGAAACGTGGAATGCAATATCCCTGTACCCAGCTTTGCTTTAAAGGATATTGAGTGTAAAATTTAGTCGAGTACGTGCGAGCTGCAGAGTGAACATGGCAAGTGAATTAGATCAATTTTCAAAATCGACTTTCTCGGGAACGAAAGCCTCTATAGGAAAACTACGCATTTTTGACTTATTTTCATGGGCGTGCACACGGTTTCCTAAAAATTTCGAGCAACCATCGGTCTGTAATATTTTATTCCTTCAATAATTGTCAATAATTGTCATTGATTATTTGGGATGAATTGCATTTTCCATTTCCACAAATATATTTAGCCCTGCGTTGCCATACTTCTTCTAAACACTTATTTCTTTTTCCTCGACTCCACAAATATTAATTAATTTAATACTCTCCTAATTTCACAGATATTCATATATCTCATATATCTCCTATTTTAAATAAATGGGAAATAATATAGTGGCACGAATGTCCACGAATTTATTAGAAAAAACAAAAGACTGAATTTTCTAAAGTGTGAAAATTTCAGCAGGACGAATCCATATTTTCAGTGAGCAAATGGTACTTATAATCGGTGCGGGAAAATCTGGGTGGCACAGCCATTTGAATAACAAGAATCGCATATGGTATATCTAATCCTTGGCGCATGTACTTCTGTACCAATACTTGCGAATCGATAGTGCTTAAACGCTTCGATAACGCATACCGGCGGTGTCTGCTTCTAACAGCGCAGTTGCACGTGATTTCTGATCCACCATAACCGTCGTGTCACGAACTGTCACTGTAACAGCAACTATTCTCACACAGACCTCCTGTTGACCGACCACCGGCGCAAGTATTCGCGTGCATATAGATCCTGTTCACCGAAGGCCGCCGATTGCCTATGACAACTGTCACGTCAAAACATTTCCCTCGAAAACGCTTGACAGTTCGCCCCGATGAAGCCGCGTTAACCCTTAACGACGCGTTTCGAACACAGATTTGCAAGATACGAAAAATATCGTGTGAATTCACCGAGCACAATAGCAGTAATTTTCAATGCGGAAAAATATAACAGCTTCGATTGGCCATTTTTCTGCACAGTTCATGCCCACGCTCTGTGTAATCGCCTTTCTCTGCGTACTTTGTCACTCGCGCTTTGGCTACACGGAAAAAACGATCATTCCTCGGACAAGTACATCATTGTCTTACTGTATCCACGTTGAATCGATCGATTATTTGGGACGTTTATTTATTATTTGCTACTTGTTACACTGTACTTGTTGCACTAGTTATTATTTGACGTTCTCCGTGTATGTCGCTGTTTATACCAAACGAAAGAGTTAAGTGACACAACGTCGACAATTTTGAGACACCCTGTACACTTTGCTGGAATCTTCAAACATTATGCACGGTTTTTGCTTTAGCTCCTACCTGACTTTCGTTAGACGCTGCTACGCTGACGTAAAATACGAAGAGTGTGTTCCGTAGCCAATAAATATCACTCATTGCCAATATAATACGTTACGATGCAATAACGTATACCTTGGAGCTTTCAATAAGAAATATTGAAAACTCAATGTTGGCTGCTGTTAACTGCCGTGAAATTAGATTTGGATTTACGACCCCGGGTCTAACTTTATTATGACGTATTAAAGCACTCACTTATGGCGCGATAAACCTTTGTTCGGTAATTGAGGTTCTATCACTAGATTGCGATTAGCAGCGAGCTATTCCATAGCAAGCTGCTACTTTTAGCGCGTTACTTTCTTCACAACTGGAACGATTTTCCAACTGTTCATACTTTTGATTACGTTTGAGCAGAATGTGTTATTAAAACAAAAATTATACACTAGTATCATAAAATATCATACCCATAAAATTCCATGGGAACGTATAGTATTCTAATCAGCGTTATGTTATTTTTTTATCAAGATACGAAGCTGACCTCCAATTTTTTCAATGGAACAGATAATATTTATTTCCGGATATTTAAAATGAATTGTTTGCGCGTTTTAGAGGTTCCGTCGGGTAGTTACAGAAAGTACAAAAGTGTTATATATTTATTTGCATCGCAGGAAAACGTTTGGCGGGAACTCCATGGTGTTTGATATGTAAATAGAGAAGTGATTGGTTTGACAACTCGCGGTAGAAGCGCAAACACTGAATGCAAAAATCTCGTTTACTGGATAAAATCAACAGAAAACTAAGATTAAATAGAAAACGGTGAACCCTGACAGTGGTCGCTATGGCGACAGGTTATCTACTTAATAATTTTTAATTGGTTATGCATGCTGCAATTACAGCACCCTTTACTAATTACACGCTCTACAGAAGTTAAAGCGGGGCGCAAAGTGTATACCTCGCTATAACATTCTATCATTATTATTAAAATTCGAGAAAATAATATGCGAAGCAGGCTAATTATTTTCTAATAAATAAAAATAGAAATAGCCGTCCCAGAGCAAACAAAAGCATAATGATCTCCCGATATTTCTTACGCCGTCGAAACAAAAGCGTCCCTTTCCCCCCTCGAAGCTCTGCCTTAAAAAGGGCTTCGAATAAATTTCGTTGCGTCGTTCCACGAACTATTTCCCGAAGATCCCAATAGACCCGAGGGATGACAGTGCATTCTACTATACGGCCTGCATGCAAGCCGTAGTTTGGACAAACATGTCACCGCGACGTAGAGGCGCATCTTCGCGCGCGTACATGTTTATATGCACGCGCGCGAAAGGAAGCTGAGTCACTCGATTCTCGTTCCACGTCCTGAACCGTCGGAGAAGGAGTCGCAGAAAGGGGGTGAAGAAGGGTGGAGGCGAGGACTACTCTGTTTGCTAATTACTCGGCGTCGGCACATTTGCATCCACGTTCGCGCCAGCCCCCGACCGGCGGTGTTAACCTTCTCATTAAACGTAATTGTTTGCAATAATTTGATGCCACCTATCTCCCTCCTGCTATTACGACCAGCCAACTTCTCCAAAGTGTCTTCGTCCCGCCACCCTGCTCACTGTTGCACCGCCTAGCAGACTGTCTTCACGGGCTCCGCACGCACTCGAGTGCGTCGCGTCGACTTCGCCGTCAACCCCGTCGTCCTCCTCCTCGTCCTCGACGTCGACGTCGTCGTCGTCGCCGTCGTCGTCGATACCAGCCTCTGCAAATGTTAGTCTTCTTTGTCTTTATGGGTCGTGTTCGGGTGCGCCTGCGCGGCTGTCTGGCTGCGTGCGCGTTCCTTTATGCATCCCCAGATGCATGTCTACTACGTTAATAGAAGGAATCCTAGTCCTGGGTATACTCGAAGCGAGAATAGCGAACGGCCTGTACGCGTGCGAGAAGAGCTCCTGATTGCAGGGTCTTCTGGAGCAGCGTGTAGTCGTCCCAGTCGTTGTCTGGGTCTAGCTTCCGCAGGGCTTTTGTTTCGCCGGCGACGTCCGCGGCATGCACGCGGTGTACATGTAATAATAGCGACTTCAGACGTACGCCCTTGGACGTGACAATTACAGATGGCCCGATTAATTGCTCGAGACGCCGCCGGATCGGCCCGTAATAAACCTGAATCACTGAATAATGCCGTAGTAATTTCCGCGACCTGGCCCAGAAATTTATTCATCGACGCCACCTGCCCGCGAAGGTGCCGCCTTTGTTGCTGGCGTTGCCATGGCTTTCTTACTAATCAACTGCAGAACAAAACCCCATGAGTAGATGTATTGTTTCTATCACTGGTTGAACGTCGTGTGTACAATATGCTATACAATATGCGGTATACTATAATACAGTATATTAATATACGGTATGCTATACAATAGAATGTATGCTGTCTAAAATATGAATTAACGTAATCAAATGGTCACGTGCATAGTATACGCTGTAAGAGTTTATTTGCATATGTTATAGAGGTCATTCGTTCGACAATGTTAATGAATGAAATAAACGACAAGTTATCGACTCCCTTCAAAATATTCAGTATTGATCTGACCTGCTGTTAGTAGTACGCATTTTGCTTGTATTGAAATGAAGCAGTCCACATAAATTCCGAGATAGTTGAAATTATCAGTTCGCCCGTGTGGAATTTCGCGAATTTTGTTCAGATAAGTTAGTTTCTAAACACTGCTATTAATTGCTGCAAGTTGAAAGGTAATCTGTGATTCTATGGTGCACGCTCTAATGAATATGACGCGTTAACATAATTTGGATTGATACCGCCGTACGATACTATGGGCTCAACATATTTGAATTATAGACGCGTAATCCATTGCAACGTGAAAATAATAAAAATAATAAAATTTACAGAAAATTAATATTGATTAATATTTCATTTAAATGTAGGTCACACATGTAGATCAAATATTGCAATCGCATAATACACGTCTGTAATACAAATGTATGCTCCCTATTCTGATTAACCAGAGAACGTAACATAATCTCAATTTAGTAAACCCTGGAATTACCATGCCTCAAATTGGGAATCTAATCGTTCTAGTATTTTCATTCGTAATTATACATCGCTTTTACTCGTTGCTTTTAGCTTCCGTCTTTTCTATCGAGACTCCGTTGCGTTCTGTCTGATGCGAGGCTGCAACAATCATTTGTCACGTGAAATTTAGCGACATTACACTTCGGAAGTCCGGAGTTTGTGACGCGTTACGTAGTAGGATATCCAAGATTCTTCCTCACCGAGCATTGAGTTGGACCGAGCGTAAGTGATGATTCTATTACGCTTGCCCAAGTAAAAACTACTGGGATAAAAGGCTCATCCGCTGCTTTGTCACTCTGTGGCTCTATCGAGAGTCAGCTGTCCTCGTGGAACGATTGCCGGAAAATTTCATCGGAATTTTAAAATCACGCTGTAGTCTTGAACTTGTGGTACAGAATTTTATAGAATTCTTAGAGTCCCCTTAAGTTAGGAGTACCTAAAGCTATCCTTAAAGCTGCCTAACTTGAAATCATCGATTCCAAAATACAAGTTAAGCTTACTTAGTATAGTTTATCGGTATAGTTTATAACCATGTTCTATCAAGTAAATTTAATTTATATTTTGCAAGTAAAATATTTATACAGTTATCAAACGTGGAATCTAGTCTTGACAAACATGCTTGGGTCACCGGTGCGCGGTTGCTCGTAAAAGTGAAGTGGCGTTTTCGATGAGAGTTCGCCTGGTTGGGCGACATTTGACCGTGCCCGCTGTTGCACAGATGTAGTCCTGGTCTAACTATCGCTCGAGCTGTTTCCTCAAAGAATCTATTCGACAGCTAGTGAAAAATATCGCAAGACTAAATATCTATTTACTATTACACTTCGCTCAAGAAGTGCTCAAGAGGTTGCTCGGGTCTAGAAACATTAAAAGTAAATTACAATATATATAAAATACACAGAGATCCTTATCAGGGTTTATTAAATTACAGATAAAATTTTATTGGTTTTAAAACTAAAGGAGCTAATTAAAATATAATTTTCTACGCAGTCAAATAATTATATATATTTAATTAGATACGAGGTGTACCTTGAATTAAAATTAATAAATTATTTAATATATATATAGTACTATTTACAATTTATTACATTGGATCTTCTGCAAAGGTTAGTGGAAGTATGACTGTCGTAATAATTGTGATCGAGCGTTGCTTGCTAACAAATTCGAAAGAAAATTTCGTGCTTGCCTCGACCCATTATTTGTTCGTTCGGATCGCTTGTTTCTTGAAGCTATTAATTTCATGGATGATGTGATTTTTACTTTGGCGATAGGAACTCTCTTCGAATCTCTGACCGGAAACATTAGAAATCCATCTCCAACGTTGAGTACTTCGCTTGCCTACCCATTGTCACGATATACCTACTATACCATTGTGAAGCCGCAGTTAAAGAAAAGAATGAGTTTCTGAACCTGGGAGGACACAATACAAAATTTATCGTGTTCAAGAAAAGGATTGACCTGATATTTTCGGGTTTGGCTTGCTTCCTCCTCGGTACTTTAAAGTATAATAGCTAACGAAACGTGTGCTTAATGTTATTTTTATCGTCCTGTGTCTACCATATTAATCTTATAATCGCTATAGGAAAAGATTAAATATTATATATTAAATAGTCAAACGTCAGACGTGAAATAGACGTCTTTAAGACATCCAGTGCTTATTGGGTTATCGAACGACCCAGTATCCTGCTAGGTTATTTTTTCCATTAATAATTGGAATAAGTTGAAATAAAAACGCAAATTAACATTATTTTATCTCGCAGTTACTGTTTTACGTGTATTATGTTATCAATCGATTTGGATTCGCCTCACTGATCGCGCGATTCTTTTTTAAAATATCTCGCAGGATCTCGCCGTGTTTTATCCATTTCATATAATACCGGATTGTTATTTTGTAAAGAAAATTGTTGCAGAGGAAATACACCAATTTTTCCGATACGTCAACATTGTACAACAATAATCCTCCGGTATAACGGACAGGTATCGTCAAAGTGAAATCCATTTGACGCGATCTCGACGGAACGCTTTATTATTACATATGTATTGTTCAATATTATTCCGTAACATAATTCATAATAATTTAAAAACGTATGCAATATCGCGTTTAAAAACTGCGAGGCCGATTTTGTTGCTCCAGAAATATTAGAGATGTAAAAAAGCGATGGAGGCCATCGCAGAAAATGAAAAATCTCTTCCTTGTACATTTTTTTCTAGTAGTTATCATTTACAAAAGTACTGACTGGTTAATCTCTGAACAGCCTATAGGTACATCTATATTTTACAGGGCGAATCGTGTAACATGACGAATTCGAACAACTCGTGAATTATTCGTTGCACGAAAAAATGTTTCCAACAAAAGTTATACGTTTTCTATTTTTTTATCGCTTCGCTTTTTCATAGAGATACGAGGGTCGCCTTCAGTTTTTTTTAACTTGACCGTCTAATACTTTTCTGAACGTGTTACGAGGCTCACCCTGTATATAATTACAGCAGCAAAGAACATCTTCAAACTTTCATCCTGCAAAATAGCCACGCGACATTTTCCAAACAACAGTGTCTAAAATTTGCGCACGCTCTTCCCCATAGAAAAAGCGCGGACGAATATTGATTGTCAAAGATGGAGACGGTCGCGTGACAATATTGACAATGAATTGAACGCCGTTGTCGATTCCGTAGAGTGATGTAAGGCTCGGTTGAAATACTCGCGGTTCGTTGTAATAAAAGCTGAAAATTCATAACATGTTTGCAGTGACTGGTAATGAATCATTTCGTACGTATTCGGGTCAGCTAGTTCGGGGTTCCCGCGAATATTCGTGTATGCAGACATCGGGTTACACGCAGGGATGCGTTTTCTTGTATATATTTCGACGCGCACGCGTGTGCGTGCCTGGCATCAGCTGCGATTATATGCTTGGCCGAAACTCGCGTCTAGGTGTGCGTGCGTCCGTCAGAAATATTCGTGAGCCTGGTAACGTGGCTTCATGATACGCGAATCTTTCTCCTATTGTGACATGATTGATTTATTCCTACTGGAGATTATGTCCGGCTCGAATGCTTGTGGAAAATGTAACAACTGATATCCTAAGTTTTTTCGGGAAATTATTCCGACGTGCACATCAATTTCTATACGTACAGAACAACAAATACACGCAATAAAGATATATATTTATATAATGTAAAAATATATAATGTAAATATATTTATGCAACACGAGTATATACGATACAAATGAATTTGTCTCCCCTATAGGAAAATGACAAATTCTAGACATAATGACTGCAGAAATTAATTCACGCTCGTTATTAACTGATGAATAGATTACTGATTTTATCCTACACCCTATCTGTTTAATTTAGTCGAATATATTTGGTAAGAGCACCCTCGGCGCAGAATACAGTGCTGACTTGATTTTAAAATTGCAACACTATTAAACTTGCTCTTTGCCTGACCCCGATTAGTCTCCGCATTTTATCCAGAAGGACATTTTTCACTGTCGCTTATGTTTTCAGCGCAATTTTATCTCGAAAGTAAACATTTGCAACGTGCATGTATACTTCGTATCCCTTCAAAGTTCTAACTTTTCTCTTTGAAAAACATTTCGTGCTTCTCAAATTATTTAAAACTCTTTTTCCTCGAAGTTGCAATCTGAAATGGACCTTTAAAAAGAGCTACTGGGACACTCCGAATATTTAGAAATCCTTTATTAAATTATAATTACAATTACAGAAACTTTCACCCTGTTCAAAGAGATTGCAATAGCCAACCGGTTAAAAATGATTGAACAATGCAAGAAAGTATTACTATCATCGAATACAGCACACAATTTGAAAAATTGAAAGTGAACTACGTCCCCCAGAAACATAAATCTAAAAACAAAATGGCACAGCTGGGTCTATGAATTTCTTCTCGCATTTCGAAAACCGGCAGCAAATAGCGACGCGAACGAGCACCGGGAAACGCCGAAATTATTAATTACGGAATGGAATAGCGAATCCGAAACGGGCTCCATTATTTCCAGCGTGTCTTGGCACATGTAAATATCGTATAGAAGCCGCGAAAAAGTTTACCGAGGTCGCGTGACATCTTAAACCAACGGTTCGTATAAAGCCGCGCACAAAAAAGCACACAGATATTTGCGAACACGTGTTTGCGCTAGTTGAATGTTTATTCCGGGGGAAAGACAATGCGTAATGCGGCATATATACATAGGCGCGCACCTCCACACGCATATTTCGCGTCAGTACGCGTACAGCTGTTCGCTATTCAGAGAGCAAATAAATGAAACGGGGTCGCAATGTAATACCTCCTGCTGCGAGCGTACATCCCCGTGCCACAGTTTTTCATATTGCCTTCCCGTTACTTCAATATGAAAATCTGTCTTCCAACTTACCCTCGGGCCTTGTATTGATCGTGGTTTTATGCTAATGAACGTCTTGGAACAGTTGTCGGACCAGTCCGCGCAGTTTGTTATTCAACTGATTATTTTGACGCGCGACCAGCCCCCTACTCTACACTTAAAAAGCTGCGTGCTTCCAGCTTTTTCCATATACAGGGTGCCGAGGAAGTTCTGTATCTGTATATCCGATATTTAGCTGCCTTGGAAATCAGGTCACCTCTCTACTTATTATATTGTATTATTTTAGATATTGCTACTATATTATATTATTATTTTATTGTAGCATATTAAATTGTTATATTATTATATTACGCTACTTATACGTGTATGATCGACTTCTCAAAAATCTATTACAATTACAAGGTGTAAATACCACCTATAGTATATAATAATATAAATAAAATGAGAGAGACATTGCTGATCAAAGTGTGCCGAATTAACATCGATATAGTGATGCAATTGAACCTATAATGCGACTGATATGCATCAGGTCTAATGTAACGAAATCGAGTTTAAACGTCAATATTTAATTCATTTCCTACCCAATGTCCCTGTTAAATGCAAGAAACCAGAGCGCGACGTTATTGCCTCTGTTGTTTGTCGCTGGTCAATTAAGTAGACTATATTTAATTCATTATCCCACAATGGGTACAGCCTACATTCGGACCATTAACTATATTAAGTTTACCTTTTCAATCACCGTTCACCGAGTAAGAAATAATTATGCTCCTGAAATTCTGGATTAAAATTACGTTCCAAGTTTAATCGCTTCTCTCGGATTGATTTTTCAACTTTTCCTGGCTTCAGGAGGTCTTCGTTCAATCATAAACTTGGGCTCGTTTTAGTTAGAATTTTCGTTAGAATTTTCGTGAGAATTTTAGTTACAATTTAGTTACATGGAATCTAGTTACACGTACCTTTTCGAACTCGCAGGTATCCATACCAGAGTTCGAAAGCAACTTGTACGAAATGATTACGTGGCAAGTGTACTCAACGAAATTATATCGTTTTAACCAATGTCCTAAAAATGGGAGGATCGATATTTTCCAAATTCGTAAATAAATAATAATGGTAAATTCAGTTTAGTAGATGCAAGGTAGATATTTTTATAATTCCATTGGTTTTCGAATTTCGCCGGGCAATGGGTTGAACAAGAATCGAAACCCACGAGACAAAAGCTGGTTATTGAAATCGACTGAAATTCATAAATACATATTGAACTTGATCCCATTCCTACCGGCGGCTGACTATACCTAAGTATCTGTTCATATATATGGCCCTCAGCTGCAGAGCGGTCCACAGAGGAATAAATGGTGGATTAAGGCGAAGATAAAAATATTCTCGATACAGCTGATATAACCATTGCCAAGGATAGCGGTCTTCATACTCCGCCGAAAGGAATCGCTATCTTATGAAGTCGTGTAACAGATCGGGACAGAGATATTCCTCAAGGATTACGCAAATCCTAGTTTATTGTAAGCGGTAGATAAAGTGTAGTTGGCGCATTTTCTCGCATCGTTTCGAAGAACTCTATTCCTTGTCGCAGTGTTCGGACTGCCTCCGTTACGCAACGGAACGAACAGAGGTAATATCTATAAACATAGTTAGCGATACGCGGTTTATGTAACTGAAAATAAGCATACTTTAGCGATCCGGTAATTCATTCAAAAGTTATTCGAAACGCGCGGAGCACAGTTACGTTACGTTCTAAATTGTCTCCTTGGAGATGAGTGCGAACGCAGAAGTTTTCGCAGTTGTTACAAAACGACGCGATGCAGGAAACATGCGGAGGTGCCATCCGCGTACCCTAAATCCGTGAATGCTAAATGTACAGTTTAAAGTTACATGCGTGACTCTGAGCTTCCCTTAACTTTCCACAATTTCTAATTACGGACTCTTCTGAGCTACGCGCGCCACGTTCGCGTATTATTTCATTTTTACCGCGTTTACATGCGAACCATTTAAGATTCTCCAACAATTATTCGAATTTAATCCATTCGATATACTTCATCGAATATTGATCGTTATAAAGGGAGGAGATAAAAGTTGCAAATAAACAGTAACTGAATTCTCTCGTAGTAGGTTCAACTATGTTCGCGTTCTATCGAGAAGAATGCTGCTCTTATTTATAGTGGATAGCGAAGTGCAATATATATTGGCACACAACTGTACAGGAAGTTTTCCTTTGTTTCTGTTAGCATCCGGTGGCTAAAGCGCTTTATTTATTTAAATGCTGCAGCTACGGTAAAGAAAAATATTCGGGCGAAATTTGGGTCACAATGTGTAATGCAGTTCCGCCAGTCTATTCGGAGTTAATCGAACGTGCGATGCAACAATGCTTCGTCAAGAATTGATCGAATTGTTGCCGCCGGTGAGGGCTTCCCGTCTGTTAATATCTATGACACTAATTGATTTCAATAATCATGCGACTGGAGAGCGATTCCAATTAATTGCGACTTATCGTACCAAGCAAGTGAAAATTATGTCAACGACCGGACGCGTTTCGTAATTGATAAGAAAGCATTGTTCAACGTCTTCGGAATAGAATATCGTTGCGAAAACAAGGCGCGCGTCTTCCGGCATTTTATTTATTGTTTCGCGAGGAATTGTGCACACGAGATTTTGCGTGTTTCGCAAAATTAGCCGACTACGTTTTGCTCCGTGACGTTTGTCTCCGGCGCTTTTATACTACTCGCGCGTAAGACGGGGAGGAGATAATGTATTTTAGAAGAAAAACATACAACGCGATGAGCAAGTCCAACTGAAAAGTGTTCCTAATTTTCTTTTTCCACGGATCTCGTTCTTCTTTCCACATTGTTTCTTTTATGCCCGAGCTCTCATACGTACTCGAAACTTCGGGCTGGCATCTTTCTTGCGAGTGGGAAAAAGGAGAAGTGATGCGTTATGATGCTTTTCACGGAGGGTGACAATGGAACCTAGAACGAATAAGCTAAAAGCAATCGCTTCTATACTAAAATACATTAAGGTACCGTGCTAACGCGTCTTATAGCACTCCGAAAATTAATAATGGCCTGGCTGATATTCTTCTTTGCGGTATTATTTTAACACTCGATTTGTTAATTAATTAGCTGCTGCGATCTCCTTCTGCATTTAACCATTGCAGCTATGGAATCGTCTCAAGAGCGGTTCCAAATTTTTTGAATGCGAATATTCAGAAGTGCAAACACCGACGGAATACTACGCGTGGAAAATTTATGTGCAACGGACACATTGATTTTGCATACGAATCGAAATAAATTTATAATGCAGCTTATAGGGCAATGTGATGGCATAGAGATATACAGGCACAATAATAACCGTTGTAAGTTACATGAGTAATGGACATCGACGTGACTAATGGTCGAAAAATATTTAAAACACGAACGAACCATCGATTACTATTTGAATAATGACGCGAAGAAAATATTAACAGGAAAAGGGGAAAGCGTGATATAAATAATCGTATTAAGGCTATTAATAGGGTTATCATATTAAGGTTACATTTGCGCGCTGGAATAATGCTTTCGATCTTTAATATTATTATAGTCACTATAAATATACTAATATCATAGTTCTCATCGTCATTTTCTTCGTGTCGCTTATAAAATTGCAACAAAATTAAATTTATCGATACCATGCTCTTTTATTTCGAAATAAATTGTTGCACGCGTTAATTTGTTATAATAAAGATTCCCATCCGTACGATACACCAACAAGTATTATATAAATTAAATAATCACACTATTCAAGGCGCAGTACTTAAATATTGAACTCGAATAGCAACTTAAACAATAGAAAAATAATTATCTTCGAATACACGCTGTATTTATTTCTTAATAATTAGCAGTTTGGCGATGCTGCTTGTACGAGTCGAAAACCGTAAGCGACGTTCGTTTCCCCCATTCCGGTCGAAAAAGCAGTGCGCGGCTACGTAGTCCTTTGTCATCGTTCTGCATTAGCGGTCCACGTTTCAGATCTCCAGTCTACGGCTTATAATTTAGATATACTCGAAAATCTAATAACGCTTCTGTTTGTACTTTACTCGTTGAATTTGCACAGTGAATGTACTGTGGACACTTGCGAACAGGGTATTAAATTGGTTGGAAATAAGTGGTTGATTTAAGGATAGCTGACTTTATCATTTCACTGTCTATAGCTCGAGCTATTCTTCTCTTTCAAATGTTTTTATAATGGGACGAAATTTTGCCTTTCTAATGGCTGACGTTTCCGGCGTTTTCTATCCTTCTTGGACGAATTAGTTATTCGCACTTATCATTAAGACAGCAGGATTACAATTGGAAAGACATTTTTCCCTGATTAAATATTTCATTCGCAGAAATTTGAGTGTTTCATTTATAGAAGATTAAATATTTCATTTACAGAAATTGAAATTGAAAAGCAGGATTGAATTAACAATTATTATTTTATGATCGAGAAGACTTCGAAATATCTCAGAATTTCTATTTGAAAAAAATGTCTTTCGAGAGATAAAGGTAGCCTAACGAAAGGTGTTCCCTTGTTTGATAAAGATAACGTGCTCCGTGGTTTAGTTTAGAACTGACAATCGGTAGATTCGGCCAGAATTGCGGCCCTGTGGTGCGCAGGAATAACTGTACAGTGGATTACAGATAGTTAAGCATGTTTGTCAATCTCGGTGCTTGCATAAGCATTCTCACAGCGGGAGGGTGTATTTGATGGGGGGAGAGAGAGAGTTTGCGCAAATGATTAAGAAATGATTGATCGTGTTTGATTTTCCGGTGTCAATGATGCCTATGTAAGTAGACCGGCATTGTCTGTCGATGCTTGCCGGTAAGTTTTCGTTAGCAGAGGGTTGCTTCTAACCCGTGCGCGTTATCAACAGTTGAAAGGTCAAAGTTCCAACGACGCGCTGCAATTTCTACACAAATATCCGCGATGCTACAATTTATTTTATATTGCACCTTGTAGATAGATCGCGATTTTTATACATTTATGAATTATATATATTTATATTACATGTTTATTTATTTTATTATATTTTATATTTATATTTTATATTTATATTTTATATTTTGCCCAAATATCTGCAATCTCTCTTGAAGGTTCCTTGGACTCACGGTTTGTTTCTCACGTCGAGAATTTTACTTTTTAATATCGCAAGTGGAATATAATTTTGTATAAATATCAAGAGACCCCTGATGGAACACTATTTAATAGAGTTACGATATTTGTTTCCGCAATCGATTGTTCCTCCATCGGAGAAGGTAAACGTCCGCGTTGTTATGCCTCAAGTTCCCTTTGCTAAACACGGGAAGCTCCTTCGTAATGGTCGACATAAATTATTTCGGGACACATACATAATTCAGGGGGCGACTCGCACGAATTTTACTGTTGCTTCGTAACAGAATAGAACAATTTCCTTCTGCGACATTTTTACGTGTCATTCGGAGAAAACCGTGGCGGTCTAGGAGGTGCTCTCGGTGCCCGGCGAAAAACTTGCAATTTGATCGTTGTATGATAAACCGTTATGTTCACGGCATACTAATGCAGCCGGGTCCATTTGCGAGCCGATGTTAGGCGCGATGAAACTTTAAGCTTAAATATAGAGCCGCCGTATATCAAATCAAACAAGCTGCGAAACCCTAGAAATTTATCGCGGCCTTTGATTCTGCGATTTCGAGAATCGGACTTCTGGCGCACGTGTGCTTGCTAAGTTTTAAAGTGGCCGAGCGCGTGTCGATTATCAAGTAATTGCTGCTTTGTTGTGGAATTGGGCGTGGCTTTGGCTAAGTTGGATCGTGCAGCATTTATGTGAAAGCTTATGAAGTAATTGTATTTTTATATTTGTTAATTCGTTATTAATTTACATTACAATAATAATTTAAATTATATAATAATAATTTAGGCCTCATTAGATCCGTCTATTTATATAAATATATTGTATTATCCGAAGAAACAGTACCTAAAATATCTATTATCTCGACACGATTCATTTGCAAGTTGATCCAATGCTAGCTAAATCCAACAATTATTTTTCCACGAATCGGTTAAGAATGTTGAAGTATACGTCGAGTTGCAGATTATTAATTTGGCTATCACGTGCGACGTTGATGTTACAAGTGTTGATGGTAGTCTACGCAAGTTTTATGAAGGGAAGCAGAGTTTAAAACTATGTGGACACTCTATAACCCTCTCTTGGGACTCCTGGAGCTAGTAATGTGAAGATATCTTGAAGAAAGTAAGAAAGTAAGTGGGGGAAAGTGGTGGATAGAAAGGTGAGAGTGAGTAGGTTTACAAAAGGGATGACCCGAGGGTTGGTGCGACCATTAAAGACGCGTAGTTTATGACTCTGTTTTTTACGAGCCTGTGCTGGTAACGATTTGTCAAGTAAAAATACGATGGAGTAGTTTTACTTTCGAATCCACGGTATGCTATCAATCATTAGTTCATTACGGATTTTTTTACAAAATCAAAATAGTGTAAAGTCATTAGGAGAAACAGAATTTTTATAATATTTTTCAGGTTTTTATATAACCTATTCGTTTTTATCACGAACATAAAATATCAACGGTTTTATCGATTAAAAAATGTGAAATGCAATTGTTTAACCAAAAATTCTAGCATTAGACTCGCGTTCAGAATGTGTTTTTAAAAAGAGCATTGGCATCTTGTGAAAAATTCATCCAGCATTCCTGACACAGTTTTGCAGAGATAACCGTTTGCCAACAGCTACGCACTGGTTATAAAGAACCGGCTAAAACTGAGAACCTCGAAACTTTATTAATTACACCGTGCTCTTTCATATCTTTGTCTGCATTTATTCACCGAAGTCTGACGAATTTAATAAAATGTTCTCTAACCGAGAATCCCCGCTGTATTGTTTTTCGTAACTTTTAGCTGTATCGTAGTGTACGTGACTACTTCACCAATTTCATCGCCGGTGACTACCGTCTAGATTCACTTTATAACTTCGACGTTCGTCGATGGGAAAATGATACAGAATTTTAAATTTATAACAACGGAGTCCCTCTTAAATTACGTTTCGCGTTGCCTGCCACGCCGCGAGTTAGACAATAATTAATTACTTTCGTCGAATGCAGAGCTAAATTATGAATCTTGCTCGGAGATAGCTTAAGTATCTTTTGGAGCAAGGCATCGATCGTGATCAGGTGAAAAGACTAATGTAGGATTAATTTTTAATGCGTTTATGCCAGAACTGAATAATTAAAATGTGAAGCTATGGAAATGTTCCATAAATTTGGGAATGTTATTAAATTCTTATGCAATATATTATGCAATTCTTAGAAGAAATTCCTTTAGACATTTTTTACCTTACGAAACAATGGAAGCGACGTGGTGCAATTTCGGAAAAGTTGTTCCACTTAAGAAGACAATAATTCCAGAGGAAGGAATCAACAGCTCCGAATGGCAAAATTAGGGTGATTAATGCAAATACTCGGTATGCATCCTAATAGAATCCATAAAATAGAAGACGAAGAAGAATATAACGGGTTCATTACAGCTTCATTAGGGAAATTTGCATCGGCAGCAAGATAACCGCGGTAGACTCGCGTCTCACGAATCGGCCGCGTAGAAACAGGTAAAACCTCCTGACAACACAAACTTCCCGGCCCGCTAATTTTCGTACTTTCATTCTCTTCCGTTTGTTTAACGATCGTTACTTTTATTCCATGCTTTTATGCGATTACCCTCCCCCGTAAGAAGCACCTTTCTTCATTAACCATGGTGATCAACGATTCGGTGTTTTTCTCTGAATCCGGACGAATCACTCACCGCTTGAATACTAATCCGCTTCATCCGTTTGGGATGCAGTCCGTGAAGTAAAGGGTGTGCCTGCATTAGGCGCCTTTAAATTTAAATTACGTTCAGTTCCCTTAAATACAATAGAGGCGGCGAAAGAATCCTCTGTGCTGCTGTCTATCGGAAGAGCAGATGCTACCATAATTTTAGCTAGATTTTCTTCAACTTTTCGCGATACTTCATCAGTTCTATATTTTTTCTTATATACTATTATCCCGCAAAGTCTCTATATAATTTACTTGATATCGCCTCTATCCTCTCATGTTTATGAAAATCGCATAATTTTCCCTTTCAGTGGCATAATTCTGTTACCAGAAGTCGCCATTATGACAGCTCCAAAAAATGGTAACTCGGATGGAAATATCCTTTGCAACAAATGAAAACTAGAGAAGCTAAAAAGCCTGAAAAAGAATCCAACAAACTGTTCGACTGTTTTATTTTCGTATCGTGTTAGCTGCAAAGTTGGTCCATTCTTGTATGGCGTTGCAGAACTTAAGTAATTACAAATGTGTTCGTTTCAATCTAGCTTTGACTAGCGCATCGGTACTGCATCGTGTAAAGGGCAAAGAAATCCTCGAAAAGATTACACGTTTGTTTCCCGTTAGCTTCCAACTTAATTGTGAAACAGAACGAACTTTCCGGGCGAGCCAGGATTTTTCCGGCGCGTCGTAACATCCGGCCAGACTTTTGTTAGTCTTGTTTTAATCAGTCGGAACGCCTGCGATCGACTGGTGCGTTTTACTCCCACGATAATTGGCGGCGATTACCAGCGGCGAAACAACGGCCGTTGGGATGCGATTCGCTGCGAATTTTCTTTTAAACAATAGCCTCGCGGGAGCATTCGTAAGAACAGATGCTGGTGAACGCGAGGAGAAACAAGCTTAAGTTAAGACGCTGAAATTTATGATCCGAGTAATTTGTCCGTATAAGAGAGCCGACCGTAAATTATACCGAGAGTGTTGAAGTCGTCTTAGAGACCGTGTACGTACACGTTTCTCGCGACAGTCCGCCATGACGAGTTATTTTTCGATCGATTAGGGTGAAAAAAAATTAAAAAGGAACGAAAACGGTGAACGCAGAGTCAATTTACAAGCATTAAAAGATTGAATAATCTGCAGATTTCTCACCCTTATTTTTACATTGCATAATTGGGCTTTATAGTCCGGCCAATAAACGACAAATAAACAAATTAAAATCTACATAATTTCGAATAGCTATCGCTCGACATCGTATCGCGATAATTTGTTCTTATTCAATCATTACAGCTTTTTACGCGTTCCGTTACAACTATCATGAAACAGTACAGGAAGGAAACTTTAAATTGCAAATTTAATTTCGCCGTGGGAAGCGCCGGGCACAATGTTGCTTTTAATCGAATCTAGTCGAGAACTATCAGAATTCAGGTCAGACACCGTAATAATGTTCCGCATTTGCGTTGAAGTTCTATAAAGCATCGCGTTGGATGAGAAGAAAAATGTGTGTCGTCATAAATCTCCCAAATGTGGAAGCCACTCGACCTGAATGGTCATGAAAGAGATTGTAACATAAATATTTACTTTGAGGGGAAAGTTCTTCCCGGACCCGCAATGTCGTTTTGCAAGAGTGGCACAATGCAATTTCCAGAAACTTTTCCGGCATTTACATTATATTATCCGCGATACTTCCTTTTCCATATATGGAACGTTATTCAATCTCCGAATTCATTTGTATGCGTCGCAATTAGCATTTTCATTAACTATTTATCAATTCCTAAAGCCAAAAGTTGTTGGCTACGCTTTTTAATCAACGGTCGACTTTTTAACCATAACTCGATTATATTGCTAAAATAATGAATAGTGGATAATTATTCACTGCTCTAGAAATGTATGGTAATAGTTGAACCGCGCTTGAAAGTATAATAAGATTCCATAAGAATTATTTGGCACGTAATAGACTTCACTGAATTATAATATCATACAATATTTGATATTTAATGATGAAGAACACACCTGTCTAAAAAAACATCTGTAAAGAAAAATCGTTGGCGAGAATAGAATTTTATTTTTTATAAATTCAACTATTTTAAAAGGCACTAATTTTATATTTTTTTAAATCGACTTTTGGCCAGTATTTGGTAGCAAATACGTCAATAAGGGTGGCTCGTTTACCGAGTACCAGTGAATTTGCGTGAAAATTGATAAGAAAAAAGCCGGTCGCGAGAAGAAGCTGTTGGCCACGAGAATACGGAGGATAATTTTGTCGTCCTTGAGGCAAGTAAAGAAGCCGAGAAAAGGGAATTCGTCTCCAGACACCAAAGGAATTTTTCACCGAGGCTTCGCGAGATCGTCGCCGCTGCAATCTCCCAAGTACCGCGAGATATAAGGATGTTCCACTTTAATTTTCCTCCGATATCGTCGTTTGTTTTAAGAAGACAAAGTTACTTTATTTTAAAGAGGTCATCCTATAGACGGAATGATATTGTTCTAGGCGAACGCTTTCGATACTGTTTCTTTTTAACGATGCCGCGGGTATCCCTTTAATTGAACCATCGAAATCTGCATTTATTCTTTACTATTTATTCGGTTGAAAATGATTTCACTTTTTTACCAACACATGGCATTCAGCCCTTAAAATACAGGGGATGGTCCGAATTTTACTATGCTGTGAACTGCGTGCTCGGAAAATATTTTTGCAACCCCATAGAAAATTCTTGCACCTTAATACTATTTATTAAATTAATTACTATTGCACCACAATAGTAATTTAAAAAGATCATCATGTCACGACAATTTTGAACGGAGTTACAGCTGTTTAAAGGGTTGATAAAACCATCCCCTTTAATTCGAGGCTTGAGTCGAAGTTAAATGAATCCTTTTTCGCAAAGTTACATAACTAATATCTCCGTTAGTAAAAAAAAACGAAGTACAGGTCGTATTAAAAATATGCGAATATCCTCGTAACTAATGCAGGAAAATTTGGGGTCACCGTGTACACAGCTTCGTTTATGAAATGAAAACGCCCAATCGTTTCGAATTCTTTAGTTATACAACCAGCGAAGAACGCTGGGTGCACGCTCTCGCGGAATTGTTTGTATAGTTGAAAATTAATCACGCCGATGAAATAACACAGTTGAAATCCTGTTACGCGAGAGATCTTTCCTTTTAAACGCGATGAAATCCATTTTCCAGGAAAGCGGCAAGTTGCTTCGCAGAAATATTTTACTGGAATTCTCCCGACCCCGCAATTTCGCATTTATTTAAAGCTTACTTAGGAATCGCAGTGCAAAAGTGTCTGTGGTAGACTGCACGTCGATCGATGCCGTCCATATTAATGCCGAAGAGCGAAAGAAGCTTACCAAAGAAATATCTTTTGAACAATTTGAAAAATTAAGGGGCTGTTGACGGTCTCGCGATGCTGTTAACCACCCTTGCACGCTTTTCTTCGGTACTTCTGACTAACGCGAAGTATTATATACACGCTGCATATTATTACAACATGTATAGAATATTATACGTATGCGTATGTAATATTGTACAATATGATATATGTATTGTGCTTCTATTTTATCTCGCAGGAAAAGTTCAGCCTCCGCGTTTTTACTGTTTGTTGCAGTGGCTTCGTTGCGCTTTGCAAAAATTGTGGACGAGTAAATCGTGTCTGAAATAACCCAGCTCTCTAATTAATTATCAATTATAGTCCCTTCACAGCAGCGGCTGAGATATATGAACTATGCCATTCCTCTGTTGCCGTGTGCGAGATACCTCCTGCAGCATCACGTCGACTCCCTGACGCTACAGACGAGATATCTCGGGAAATGTTTATGCTTCTCAATAGATAGCACGCTATTGTGGGACGAGCATCGGTCGTACGCCGTCGAAATTGCCGCGATCCATTTATTCAAAAACTTTTGTTATTTAATACAGCCGTGCACACTTATTCGCACAGATATATTTGGACAATAGCCTTTTCAAATATGCCTTTTCGAATTTTAATTTGACGCTCTTTTTATCAAAGGGGTCAAATGTCATTCTATGCAATTGTAATTTTACCCCTAATTGGTATAACGAGTGATCTCTCTGTGGAAAATATAATTTATATTTTGAGCAGCGTGACCGATAACAATGAAAGAAATATTTCAGGTAGTAATAACTCGCCTCGAACAACTAGAAATATCAGAGAATTACTTAGAATGTCCAAATCGAGTGTTCGAAGTAATTTGCATATACCAGCTTGCGTTAATCGATACGATAATTAGGTGAAGCATGAACTGACGGTGCAAAATTTGATCAACCGCATCTCTATCTGCAACTCGCTGTCCAGACGCAACGACCACAATCCGCTTTATCATTTTCACACACTCCGCAATATCGTGGGATAAATAATCCTCGTTGGTCAAAGCTGCAAATTATATTTTATTTACAACGTTACGTTCCAAGGGAATACGTGATAGAATTGTAATACGTTGGAAAAGAATGCGCGGGAAACTTTCATCCCTTGGAACGTGTAACGAATTTTAATCCTCTCTTAATACTAGACCTGCTATTTGTATTGCTTTCCAAATTAGTGCCACACCCTGTATATAATAATAGAAGACAATGCAATAATTTATATAATATAATTTTAGTTTTCTATACTCTCTTTCGCATACGTCTTTCTCTTATGCATTTTATGTATGTTATGCATGTTATGCATGTTATGCAATCGGCGCAAACAGCGCCAGATTAGTAAATAAATAATGTTGCGTTGTCTATTGATATCAGGGTGGAATTACCAAACGCAAGGTCCATGGTTTATCTAAAAATAAGGTAATATTTGGAAAAGCGTTTCGATTCACGAGGAGTTTATTTGTTAGCAGTAATCTGGTTCGAATCGCGGTACCAGCGAATAAACGGCATTCTATATAGATTTCAGGTAATCATGTGCGGCACATGTATTGTTGAGAATGTACCGCAGGTCGCGATATAATGTATCTCGTGTACAGCGTATGAGCAACGACATCGGCCGCGAGATATCTCGTTCATCGTCTGAGGGGGTTGAAAATATACTGGGTGGTCCCCGCAAATGGAATTAAATCGGTATCTCTGTTATTTAAGGACATATAGGAAAGCTAAGAGATAAAGATGACCCAGATTCGACGGAAAACTTATGACAGGCGGCTTACTGGACTTGAGATTTTGAAAACCAAAATGGCGTCACCAATATGCTGGAATTCCACTTGAAAGAATTATTTCATGCGCGCAGAGATTGCTATGGAAATGTTTTACCGGGAGCTGTGATTAATAGTCTGCGAAATAAAAGTTATGTGAGCTAATAGCTGTACTTCCTTCGTTTTTTAATCATTTTAATGAATTAAAAATAATGTAAATAATATCTTTAGGCTCGTTGATGTCTTTGAAACTTTTTATTCATATTTATCGTTGGTGTATAAAATCTGCCGATTATAAATTTGAATTGGTAAATTTATACAATATTTATTCATGTAATATCGATGTCGTAATTGTCGCTGAGGTGGAAAAACGTCTAACAATGTATTCTAAACAGCGATTGGAATGTGAAATTCATTTTGACGAGTCCCGGCCACGTTTCAGGATTTGGGACCACCCCGCACCCGTTTCAAAGGCTATGGGGAAAAAGAGAGGCCGCAATCAGAGTCAAAGGAACGCGGTTCTCGCTGTCCATTTGCCTCGCGCCGTTATTTTCTCGTCGATCGAATGCTCTTTTAATTCAATGTATTATTCAATAGACACCCGTGATTCATGAAAAATGCATATGTTCGTTGAAACCGAGACGGAAGAATTTGCCCAGGCTCTCGCCTGTATGCTCGAGCATCTGTGAACGAGCAAATATAAACACCGGGACGCGAGCGACGCGAGGCGTTCGCCGGAAGTGTGCGAACAAAGTTGTCCACCGTTGTCGAAACCACGCCGGTGTCTGCGAAAAATGACGACCGGAAGCGAGTGTCCCCGGCCTGGCTAATACCTTTGGCAAGAAAGGGCGCGTCGAATCGACCGAGATAGAAAACCGTCCGGTGTAATCAGAGACGTTATATCTACGTGTAAATACCGGTGGCAGGACGAATCCCCTACTTGTATGCGGAACTAGAAATCTACGTTTCCAATCTCCATGTGTTCCCCGTGTATACGAGCGGCCAGATAGTTTGCACGGATATGTGCAGCACCGTGTCCGTGTGTGTGCGAGCGCGCGAGGCCAGAGCTGGGTGGAACAGAAATGTGCGTGCCATCCATCAAAGTCTAACGCATATCAGCTGGAACACAGGTGCCGGCAAAAAGTGCTGGAGCGCCGGAATGGGACAACGGGAAGGCCAGAAGGGCAAGAAAATATAAAAGTGCAGGTGCAAAAGTAGAACGGCATTGCAATTTGAAATCGGACCGCCCGGAGGGGAAAGCTAATAAAAAGCGTTTCATGGATGGGGAATTAACACGTTGGCTGCCAAGTCGTGTTGGTCGTACAGTCAGCCTGAAAATTGCTGGCACGGCCGTGTATTTGAAAAAGGAGCCATCTATCGACGAGTTCGCAGAGGTGTTTCCAACCCTTTTTAACCTTACCAAAAAATAACTGACAGATTGGGCTTGTAATAATCTAATTTTAAATCATTTTTAGAATTAAAGTGGAGAAAATGATAAAAACGTTAGTTAAATAATATTGAACAGTTTGCCGATATGCCCGCTAAAAGTTGAACTCGAATTTTAAAGACAGAAAATTTTGAGGGTGAGCCTGCTTCGATTCAGCAGATAAGAGGTTCAGTTCCCTGATCAGCATCAGCCCGGACACAGCGAGGCGTCTCATCCCCTTTCAATCGCATCGATCTCTGGATCAGCCACTTTGCAGTCGATACTCGCAAAGACCGCGATGCTCCAATCAATTTGGAATTTGTTAGGACGGCACTTGTGGCCAGCGAACGAATCCCTGAAAACAGGAACTGGCTGCGTCCGCGGCGTAAACTTGGCTACATTGAAAGTTCCAGCGGCCGGACAGCAAAAAGGGGGAGACGACAGGCGTGTAGCAGTGTCGCCGAGGCGAAATTTTACGTCGCGGAATACTCAGGAGCATTGAAATGCTTTCATTTGACGTGCAGCATCCTCAAAGGCTCGCATTATGAGTATCACGATCTTTTCACGGACACAGTAGGAGATATCTCATAGAAATGCTCGCGTCTATTTACCGCGGACAGAGGGACCGTGAAGGAAGGAGCGAGGAAAACGGAATGAGGTGGAGCAGTCTGAAAGAGACCAAGGGAACTAGCCTCTGCAAACGTTGAGTGGATAACCCGGGGGAAACTCGAGAGGTTCGGTCGCCTTTTCCGTAGCGCGTGCCTTCTTGAGACCCGTTAATAGTACTCCTCGAAAGATCTTCCATCTTGCTACTCGATCTTCGCTAGGTGAAAGATGTCCACACTCCGGAAACACTTCTCGTACTTCCTACTGAAGTAGGTCGTGCCGCGCTGGTCTGGAGCAACGGACTTTTTTTCTACTCGGCACGGATTCCGCCGGAAACGACTGGGCCAAGTTCCTCCCCCTGAACGCTCATTAAACCTTAATTAGAAACACGGTTAGGTATAAGATTAAGAACGCTGCAGGGGCTATCGGCAGTTTATAGAATATGCTCGCGTACCGCGCCAATCATTCCCCGGGAGCCTTTTGTCGACCTGCGAACCGATCTGCCAATCGATGCACGGCATTGGCTGATTTTTAGACATTTTTTACTGGCCTGGGACTCCTTTATGTCAACTCGGTGGGAGATATAATAAGAATACAGGACGAGCACAAAATGAATAATATTATCACTGATTTTCATTTATTCATTACAGACTTTGCTTCAATACGAATTTTCAAAATGCCACTCGAAACATACACGAATAAAATGAAATGAACTTTCGCCAGTCTATACGAATTTCAGTTGAATTAAATTTGTTGCAGCTGTTGCTTTAAATGGTCCTGTAATATGCCAAGAAACGTTGATTTTCGGTTAATATAAACGCGCACACTGTGTACGTACTTTTGAAAAATCTGTAAACGTATGCAGGACTAACATATTTGCCATCCGAATTGTTGGCTCGCGGTCATGAATGAAATTCAACCAAACATTATGCTATGCACCCGCGGCGTAGTTCCACAGTTAGCTTATTATATTGCAGAATTGCAACTAGTTTAACGGCTAAATAAGTATCGCAGCAAGTTGTTGCGGGTTTTGTCTGCGCGAACTTCAAGTGAGCAAACATTTGGCTGAGCCAAGTTGCTGAATTCTTGTGTAGCACCGCGCATTCAGTTTCAGTGGTACTCATAGTTACAATTGTCTGTTTTCCCCTCGTCCAGCTAACGGGGCTGGTCACTAAAAGACAAGTTTTTGAAACTTTTACGGCAGTTTCTGAATTTTTCCCGATTTCCCGGCACGCGAGGCGACGCGTATACGTATTTTACAATTTGATCAATTGCTGTGCCCTTTTTTGTTTCCAGATATAATTATTAAAAATAAACAAAGCGAAGACACAGCAATTGGTCACGCCACAGTAACCAGCCCCACTGGTATACCTAATTAAGCAAAAGGTCCAATCAATCGATATACTGACAGTTCGATAACTCTGACTGTTTCTCGAGAAAAACTGCTTCAAGTATTGTTAAGCCAGAAGACTCTCTCTCTCTCTCTCTCTCTCTACATTTTAATTAGACATTTTTGCAATTATCAAAAAGAAGATGATTGCGAAAGTTTATCTTTCACAAAGATAACCCTCGAGGACACTTCAAAGTTGCATCTTCGTTTTCCGTCGACAAAACATTGGGGAAGTTGAGTGGCCATTGTAGTCGCCTGATTTGAAGCTCCCAGAGAATCTATTCGACTGTGCAGTCTCCATTTTTTCATGCAGTAAAAAATAAGTGTAGCAGAAAATGTTCTAGCTTTGTTCATTTGTTGCAAAAAGTGCGACAGTTTTATCAGAAGTGCGAAGTTTCGAATGAAAAACGCGAAGCACTAATGCTGGGAATTTGATTTCGAGCTACAAATTGTCGAGAAAATAGAATCGACTATTGAAATCATCAATTAAATCACACGGTCTGTATAGGGCGATCGTCAATCTGTTTTTTAATATCCAATATAAAAGAAATTTAATTTACCCGTTGTTCGAAAATACAAAGCAATTCCTCTATGAGAATAAGCGAGCCGTGATAACATAATCACAGCTTTGCAAGCTCTGCAGAATAGATTCTTTTGTCAATTACTGGTAACGTAATGAATTCGCTGTGCACGAAGCTGTAAGCAGAGGGAAAAGGCGACTGCGTGAATTAGAAATACGTTTCATTAAGCGCGCGAAAGTCGCACTTGAATAGAGGCTGAACATTTAAAGGTTAGGTATTGTATTTCCCGTATTTGTCGCATATCGTCGTGACCTAAGCGCTATTTGGAGAGTCGCTTTCAATACGACTCAATCAGATCAAAAATATACAGGGTGTCGCAAGAGTCACTCATAAATGAGGTGTTTCTGTGGTTATTTCAAGCAACCTTTTCCTTTGCAAAAATATTCTACGAAGCGTCGTTAACGAATTATTAACGAATTACGCTGACCAATGAAAGGCGAGATTGGCTCGAGCATGGCCGCCGAGCGGACGAAGCCCGCTGATTGATCAGCCGCCATTGCTCCAGTCGAGCTCGCCTCTCATTGGTCAGCGTTTTTTGTTAATAACTCTTAAACAAAGCCGCGTAGAAAATTTTTGTAAAGAAAAGAGTTACTTGGAATGACCTCAGGAACCCCTTAGTCCCTACTTGCGACTACACTCTGTATAGATATACCACCTTGTTCGGTTTTCGACAGCATCGTAGAAGCAATACCGAAATGCATTCGATTTTCTTCAGACAGCAAGAGCAACACCATCGACATACAATCTTGACCTTCCGTTGTATAAGTCCGTGGCTTCGTTTTCTCTATATTGGCTTTTCAAAGGGACAGATCGCGGTTTTCTGTGGCATGGATTTCCTTGCCTTTGTGCCAGCTACCGACTAGTCCTTTCCTTTCGCTGAAAGAAAAGCTAACCGGATTGCACAGTTCTTCAAAGCTGAGTGGCCAGTTGATTGGGGATACTGATATCGTACAGAGAATTCGCGTTGTGTAAGGGGCGAGCTCCTTAATAAGATAACCGTGAATTTAATTGTCTTTTTAAGGGGTCGCTGGTCCGAGGGACCTTCGCGACAAATTAATTCTTTGAGAACCGGTGATCGATATGGGCACAAAGACAAAGCGGAAGCGTGGAAACCTTCCAAATTATCTTCGATATTCCGAGGACTTCCTCTAGAAAGGTGTAGCTGTGTAAAAAAATCCTTAAAGAAGATTCTACAGAGATTCTTTGCGCTCGAAGTTATTCAACGCTGAACCTGCCAGGTATCAAAGCTGTCTAACACGTGCTGCTTTGCAAGAAAATTTATGGCCGCAGTTTTATTCGTGGGAGACAGTCTTCAACAATTTTAAAATAAACAATTTGAAATTGGCCTATTCTCGTCGATCCTTTTTACGCGTTAAAGGTGCAAAACTTTTGGTGGCAAAACATTTTCTATAGTCGCATCGATCTCGCGTAATGCATTTTTACGACGCGCGTCATGCAGTGATGCGCAACAGAGAAATTTAATAATTTGCAAGGTTTTTCGTCACGGAAACGCGAAGCAGGAGGAACTGACTCGCGCGGCGGTTTTTCATTCGCGTGGCAAACTCGCCAGGTTGCATAAATAACGACTGACGGTTCTGGAAGGATTTTGTTTTTCAACTTCAATAACCCGACACGATTCTTCAAACGTAACCGTACCTGTATGCATACATTATACCGGTATAGATATTACATCGCTTGAGCGATTTCACCCTCGAGGATATCCTTTCTCGTTTGTACTCGAAGGTTTCCTCTGAAACACTATGTAACATCCGCAGTGCAGGCACATGAAAAGTATGTAACGTACCACCGTGGGTATTGAATACCGTAGATAAAAGCTCGCTCAGTCATAGGTGATATATACAAATATATTAGCGATATCAGAAGTGTTGGGCTTGACAGTTCATGCTTCTTTCCTCCTCCTTGCCGCGCAGTTGTTGGTATGCATCCACTTGTCGTTTTCCGGGGCAACGGCGCGAGAGACTCTCCAACCGAGTTCTCTTTCTCCTTCCGCTTACTTAACATGGAAGGATTGCGTTTTCCTGTCTTCGTAACGCGTTCGTAATTACATTTGATCGAACGCGATTATGTCGGATAACGCGTACACTTAGCATTTATGTCAACGCCTTCGATTCTTAGGCATTGTATGTCCCTTTTGTTTCAAATTTGGCGCTTGCATCTTGTCGTTTATTGTTCCCTCGCATCGACAATGTTAATACTACTCCAGATTTTTCAATTGAAAGCGTCCTGCCATGTTGGCATATTTTAAATTTTTATTTTTGATTGGAATATTATGCTTTCATATCTAAAAATGTTTAAACGGTATATTTATCAACGTCGAAGGAGCTATAATTCGCGTGGGCGTGGAGGAAATCGTGGGACAATGGGCGAAGTAGTGTCTTACGGCGATGTTGGCAAATACTTCGCAGTTTTGAAATCGCAGATGCTAGTTCGCAAAGTTGCCTGCCCTCGAAATTTCGTCCAGTCAACTTCGTTATTTGTTCGAGGCGTCGTAGCAATATCTTGCATCCGAAGTTGTCTTTGTACCATGAATTTCGGGAAGTATCCAAACCATCTAGGAAATGAGAAGACATAACCGGGAGAATTATTAAACCACTGGCTCGAGATAATGGAAAATTTAACAAAGGCCTTTCAAAGGTATCCGCATTCCACGTCGTCAGGTTATTGGCGATATCATCTATTCCGAACATCTCCTTCGTTGGACCAGACGGTTGGCCAGACTGGTTACCCCGATTTCATGACATATATTCCCTCTATTCTGTCCAGCAGTTTTCCCCTTCTTGAAAAATAATGGTCCCATTCCTTTCTGAAATTCCAGATAATGAGATCTCTCTCTCTCTCTCTCTCTCTCTCTCTCTTCCTCTCCCCCCACTCCCCCGACTCATTCTGCCGCACTCTTTTGGTTTCTCCAGCCGTACATTTCCACTTTTATACAATTTCCAACATTACCTAAATTAATGAGCATTAAAATACTCGTTGGGATAATCGGCATTATTCGCGACTAATGTTGCAGCCTTTGTGTTCATTTCTGGGCACTGAGAGGGATCGTAAATGTCATTCTCGAGATGGAAAGAATTGTTGCCTAATGATTCTTATCTTCATTTAAATCTGTTAATCTATAAATGATATCTGTGACCGATATAGTTATATGTACCGGTATGGTTTGCTTATAACAGTTAACTATACTGTGAATTTTAGGGGTACTAATATTATTATAGCTTCATGGACGTATAAGAGTCGAATTAAACATAGTAAATAATGCATTTTGTAAGAGAGGAAGAGCCGGTGCGTTTTGTCCAATTCTTTTAGAATTACACATTTAGAGAATTCGTCAAACTGGAATGACATACTCGCACCTGTAAATACGGTAAAAAGGTCCGAGTCGTTCAAAGCTGCACCGGATGACCTAGTTAACCGATTACGGTTGAAAAGTGCACAAGACGTTGCTGCAAAAACGCCTACGCTTTCAAAAAACATTTCTAATCTAATAAATGCAGTGTACAATGCCCATGGGCAATTTTACAGTAATTAAATTTCTAAAAAGATAGCCATGCTAAATTTAACTATTAACGCACCCATGATACGTAATCTGGTAATACGATGATAGTGCGAATTTGTAAGGAAGAAACAATGCAGTTATAATCAGAAATACGAGTCTCATCGCGAAAACTCCAACAAAGTTGAGCATCATTACCGCATCTTTGTCACAAAATGTCTGCTCCCACTGGCTTTTCCAGCATCTTAATATTCACGCTCTACTTCTTAAAGAGGCCCACTATTTTTGCTCACTCTCTTTTATTACAGAGTTTTCATTCATTAGTTTTGTTCATTATTTTTTATACGTTATTTTCGCCCATTATTTATATATTATTCTTGCCCACTATTTTTTATACATTATTTTTTATACATAATTTCTGTTCATTACTTTTAAGACATTACTTCTGTTCACTATTTTTTGTGCATCATTTTTATACGTCACGATTTTTATACATTATTCTAAAGCCCGACGGTGCGTGTTCATCATAATAACTTGCTTTACATTTATCGATTGAGACGCATTAAATACTTTATCGAAAAGCAAGCAAAATAAAAGAAATTTCCTAAGCCTCGTTCGACCCAATTTCGAGGGGTTTCGACCAAGTATCTCGTGTTTCATTTACAACATCCATATACTATTTGCGCATGATGTAAGTGTTGAAATTTCAGAGAGCGCACTACCGAGAGAGCTTTCCAGAAAATTGTATTTTCTCCGAGAGAAACGCGGCGTTACACCGGAAATTTCACGGAATCGGGAATCGTGTTAGAACGAAATCATGTAACAAGAATGCCGCGCTCCACGCGAGTAGCCCGTATAACATCGAATATTAGCTTCTGCATCGTTTGTAGCTTACTTCTTGTTTCGAACAACGGTACGTGGTCGTTCGGGCTGGCCGTAGGAACCGTGCTTCCTTCGTCAGAATAGGAAACAATATATCACGAATGACGATTGTTTCCAGCTGTATTATGTATGACGTTTCGTTGGCTGCCCTCCTTTAACGTGCTCGCTCTCTTAGCCATTCTTAGTCACCGGTGGCTATTCCATGACAAACGACCGCCGATCGCCAGTTCCTTCCTTTGCATCATTCAACGTCGGCCACGTAGCCGAGGACGAAACCAGAGACATCTGCGTACTCATTGGCCACCGCGATGTCGGTATTACTAAGGACTCTCTTATTTTTATCGATCATTTTTAGCGGTGTCATTTCCTCTATGACGTACTGTTCGACCCCGTGGCAATCTCAACTATGCACTCGGTGTCATTGTATTATGCTTAGTTACGCGACCTGCAATTTTACAGTACCCTGTCGCCAGCGTTTTTCTGGTCGAAATGAAATAAAATGGGGACCTGTTTGCGCGCGTGCAATTTAAAAATACGTGAATTAAGGATTTTTGAATATGCGGGTGCCCGTGTGATAAAAATTACACGGATTGCATCGCAGCTGCGTTTAATACAAATTGTACCAGCGTATTTCGCGCGCATGTAGAAACGTTTCAATTAATAATGAACTAGCAGTTTTGTAGTCATCATGATTTTATTGTAATAATAGATGAAAATGTGTTTAAGTTACTTTAATTCTTTTATTAAATTACACATCCAATTATTGTTCTATCTTTTGCTGTCTGTTTGATAAATTGCTTCTTCGTGTCAAATCTGCTCGTTCGAAATATTTTCTAGCCTGCATTGATTATTATAAGCTGTTGGATTAGTCGATATTACGTATTAATACGATTTCAACGTATAAACTCTTGGGTGGCAGACGCCCTCGACGATTCGATGGCTATATCCATTCGATTCCTTTTACGTATTTTTAAAAGCATCTTTTTTAGACCAACGCTGATCCTCTTACTGGACTTTTTTCAAGCTTTCCAATTTGACCTATATAGATCTTGTATTTCAGCAAGCGAAAAATATTATGGAGTAAAATATAATATAATTATTATATTCGTATAGCTGTATTTCAGAAATAAATTCCATAATTTCAACCATCGATAAAACTGTGATCCTAATTAAATTCGTTCAGGTTCTGCAGTATTTGTGCAACGAAGACTATTTTAACATCGAAATCTTATATTGATGTATTAGATCTTGATGCTAGAAGTAGAGAAGAAGAATTAGAACTAAATCTTCATGCTCGCATTATGTTGCACAAATAATGCAGAAATGTAGAAGCAAACGATTTCAATTAGGATCATAGCTTTCTCGGTTTCTATGACCGCGTGGAACGATATTCTCTGTGAAATTAATGAAATACAGCTGATTTGCATAGGTGCAACAACGACTATTGTCTAGATGACCATTTGCAAATATTAACATACAATATGTTTAAGTGCGTTGAGGATTGTTTATTCAATGATAATCCCAATTCGATCGGCAGATGCGAGTGATTGCAACGCCATTGTTGGAAATATCCTCTCCGATCGAGATTGCTGACGAGATTGTTGTAACAGATGCTGGCCATTTATGCACAGCCTTAAATATTTGCTCCAACCTGTTGCTTTTTGCCGGCAATTCCTAGTTAGATTTTTAAACAGCAGGGAATCTTATGTCTGGCCATTTTGAAATTGAATTACGCTGCTCGAGATGAGTAGGGAAGAGAAGAAGCGCGATGGCGTTCAGGTTTCTAGATAAGCTGTGTGACAAAAGAAGGTGAATGCGAGCTTACCACACATTGAAATACCGCTCCATTGTGCACAAGTGTGCAGATTATTTTTATGACAGAGATTTCTGTGCCCGGAGAATTCATCACATCACGTGGCGCAACTAGCTTTTCCCCTATTTATAGAACAATTTATGTAGCATAATAAACCTTTAAATTAAGATTGAATAATTTAAAAAATGAAATCGACGATAATGCAACGCATTTTTTAATTCTGGAGATGATTGTACCGAATCGCTATCATTTCAGCTGTACATAAACTATAGATAAACTAAGCTACAGTATAAATAGCTTGCAGAATATTCGATTTGTTACGAAGAAACTGATTTCGCTTGATCGAGCACGCGCATTCTCGATGGGAGCTGCCGCAATACATCGTTACAAAATCGAAATTAATGTATTAGATTATCAATATAAATACGCGACGCAGCGTAACGATATTAAACAGTACATTAGCTGGTACAGCCAGCTATTAACGAATATGGATGCGTGATCAGTTAAGCACGTGATTAAATGAATTCATCATGAAAGTAGATACCTGATGATATTGAAGGATTTCATCATTCACTTGCAACTTGCGTTGCATTCAACGTATGTTGGTTAATCAAACATTATTGTATTTATGTTAGCTTAATTATGACGCGAATCCATTACAGAAAATTAGCGTGTACCTTAATATGTGCAGTTCAATATACAATGTGTCCCGGTTGAATCGCGAATAAAGTACGAGAACCGATATTTCCAAGACTATTAAATAGGCTAATTCAGTAGAAATTGATTTATCATATAATTTTTATATTTTACGTAATATCCTACTGACCAATTTTTAAAAGCTTTTAAAGGATTCTTTTAACGAATATATTTATTTCATGATCGTTAGCCTTCCATTTTGATATTATAATTTAGAATTTTACAAAGTCTCCCATTTGAATATCGTCGTGCTTGTTAATAACTGGCAAAAAGGAATCTTCCAATTCCGAATTCGTTCTCGTTAAGACGTAACAGCAAATCCAAAGGATGTTCCGCGATAACCTCATTCCCTCTAATAGCTACTTTTGTAAAACCAGGATTAGCGAAGACACTTGTTTCGAATTCCCATACAGATTTTGCAACGCAAGTGGGCGAAACGATCTGACAGCGATTAGAAATCGATTGCCCTAACGTTGCGTTACTATAAAATATATTTTTACCAATTCGAGAAATTGACAAAGAGTGACGAACGTACTTGCTGATATCTATAAAATTGTTAAGCAATGGTCAATCTACCATCTCGAAAAATTTGCACTAAAAATAAATTCATTTGAAAGCAAATTACAAAATAAATTTCCTGAATGATTTCGTTATACCTATCGTTATACCTATCGCCTTGAAAGATCCGCAAAATATGGGGAAGCCCTGCTAAAGAGGACCGCGAAGTTCGATTAAATTCTGTTTGATATTTCGGTGGTTGCGGATTTTCTGGAGCGCCAATTTCTCTAGTCGATCCGCCAGCAATTTCGTAATAATATACCAAGCCCGCGGAATGAATTACGATAAGCCTGTCTAGGGTGGTAACCGAAAAATACTGTGTTTTGTATGAAAACAGGCGGCATTAACGACGCGGACACGAATGTGTGCATCCACGGCCGCGTAATACCACGAAATGAGAACAAAGCAGCATCCGGGCTATTCATTGAGGTAGAAAATGCAATTAAAGCGAGATTATAACAATGGATGTGTCGCGTTTTATCCCGATGCGTTCTTTGTCCGCACGCTTTTCCGTCGGCGGACGGAGAAAAAAACGAAAGCGTGACTTTGATACGATAACCCATTACCGTTTACATCGACAAGGACATTTTAGCGGGACGCGAAACTTATTACGATCTATTTGATGGACCGCGTTGAATCGACCGCGCATTTTTTCTTTTGTCTCCTTCGGCTCTCGCTCGCTTATCTATATTTCTGGTTAAATTCATTTCCACCGTGTTTCGCTGCAACTTTTATTCCCCTGTCCCATTCGCCCGGTTTTTGTTTGGCCTTTATATATATATACATATATTTCTGTTTTTCCCTCGGCCTCCCCCGCTGCTCCGCGAACGTACGTTGTTTCCGTTGCCGGTAAAATGGCGACATTGATTTACACGCTTCAGAAAGTGGACGCAACGATCCGATACCGAATCTGACAAACAACGCTTTCGGTTGTAATTTCGTCGCGTACATCAATTATGATAAGTCTTTTAATCCTGAACGCGATAGAATCGTATTTAACGAATGCCGAGAATAACGTGACATCGCAGTCGTGCAAATCAAATTCCGTTCGGAATATCTTCCGGTCCGTAACGGTGCGCCCTCTGTCATGGTTGGAGCCGTGTTCACCGAATTCTGCTGCAACCCCCGAAATTCCGTAATGTTTGTTGCGTAACAAATGATTCGCCGAGACGACGTATCATTGTTTGATCGGTGATCCTAATTCTTGTAAAATGCTATAGACAATGCGAATCCGCATAAAAATTTTTCCATAAGCTCGACATGTCGGCTAGACCACAGACGTCGCATATAGAATCAAACGTCTCATTTGCTACCACCCAGTGGTCAGCAACCACGTGCCACATTTTTTTTGCCTCGAAGGCAATGTGCAACATTTTTCGCGATCGGTGCAACTGGAAAAAAAACCCGCAGAGATAATATCCGTTGTTATCCGCTAACTGGAAAAGTTCCCTGTCGATTTTTGCGCATTTCTTTGCCACTCCAGCTCTTCATCATCTAAAAGATGATTACAAGCTCTTCGTAGCTCGGAACGAAGAACTTGCTGTCGAGAGTTGTTCCTCTCATAGCGAAGCTTAAAGGGAATGTCCGTCAGTTAGCGGCTACGTTTAACGTTCTTTCACGTGGTTTATCACCCCGTCTATCGTTCCCACTTCTTCCAAAGATTTCTGGTCTGCGCATAAGATTGAAAAAGTTACATCAGTTTAGGAGCTGCTACAATGGACCTGAAAGCTTGATAATAATTATGCTAGAAGTTCGTGCGGGCCAACGTTTCCGTGCACAAATTAGTTTTGTTCGCTCTGTAAATGTTCTCTGCAATTTCAGAAATAATATGACAAGTGTCAAAATAATAATTACTCAAGTATTAACAAGCGGCAGGAATTAAATATAAATATGTCTAAATTTTATTTAATAAATATGTCTAAATATTTTCTGTTCAATAATTTCGATATTTCGAAATTTTTTACCTACTCGCCGCTGTCATAAAATTGCATTCTGCTGCAGCGATTATGTTAACGTCTTCTAAACACGGGTTCTAAAACAATGAACAGATAAAATCACGTAATTAAACTGCCGCACGCGTCTCGACGTGCTTTATTATAAACTGTGCCGTATTCGTAGCCTGCATCGATAATAACTAGCCAAGAATTTTAATTGATCAGCTGCGCAATTAAAACGTTGCTAATTGAGGTACAGGTGTGTGGCACAAAAGATTTCTAAATTTTGATACGTATGACAGTAGCGGAAACAATAATTGGCCACTAATTAAAATATGCTCTTGTAGAATCGATGCCCACAGAGAAATATGTAGCGCAATTTTCGAGCGACGCTGATCGCTTTTTCGATTACAGATTATATTTCCTTTTCCAATTTGCGTATAAAACTGTAATAATATTAATGGTAACGTTAATGGGAAATGTTGACGGTGAAATAACGTTAATGGCAAAAATATCGTACGATTATCGGGAAAAACGAGGCGATTCCAGGTTATGGCAATGTGGGATCGTCACTGTGACTTTGTTAGAATCAGTCCAGTCACGCAATATCTCCTCCGCCCTGGTACGAGTTCCAAAAATATAGGACACAAGTGTCCGGATGGGGAGAAAAATGATTCGGATTCGCAGCATGAATTCATCTGAAATCTCTTTTTATCCGAGGAAAGTACCCATCCTGTGTTTCGTTCTCCTTTTCCCTGGACGGTCACTAGAGAGATCAAAAGAATTGTAATAATATAACGAAAACGTTCCTCGAAGTGATCGAGAAGTCGCATTTGTTTCAGATACCACGAAATATCGAGCTGTTAACCATAACAGCATACAATATATAATATCTAGATATAATGTTAAAATATAATAATAATATATTATTATTATTATTGTATCTACTATCTATTATTATATTCTATTATTTTTTCATTGCTCTCTGCAGCAAGATGCAAAGTCGACTATTGCTAGAAATAGCTAGAAAACCTAAAGGAATGCATAAGTGCAAATAACTTGAAACACGAGCAACAATGTTGCACGATCCACCATGGGTTCAATAGCATCAAGTGACCGTACTGTTCTTACAGAATTGTGCAAACGCAAAGTGGACTACAAAAGCCCTCCTTGCAGCTTAGAGCGCACCGCAGCAGTGATTAGTATCCGTCACATTGGCGACCACAGTGCCTTCTCCAGCTGTTGAAGTAGCAACGAATACCATATAACACACTAGAAACACCGAAAGCATGCTAAAACTTTATACCACCTTTAGTTCCTAACCTTTTAGTAATCTTGAGCAAGGTCCCCGTTTTTCCACTGCCCATTTAGGTGAAACTATCCAATATTTTAATGACAGATTTGAACAGAGTTTTATCTCGCATTTCCTGCTTTCGATTCCAGCATCGAAAGAGTCTTTTTCTCAAATAATGCTCGGTGGATCGATGAGAGAAACAGAGTGTGACCGAGTCGGTCGAAGAGTATTATTCATCTCAAGCACTCCGATTGCTTATACTTTAATAAATATTTCAGATTTAAGCCAGATTTACTAAAAAAGAGACGCCTTCGAGCGAAAAAGCTCTTTGTGCAAAATAAAAACGAGAGGCTGCCGGATACAAATGTTTAAATCAGATCTGCCGAGGATCGGGCAGCCCTGGTTTAAATACCACATGATTATTTATTCGTTGCAAGGGTTAGAATTCGTATAAAAAATTTCCTGCAAATATTGCAATGAAGTTGAAGGAATGAAACAATAAAAAGGTCGGAAGGTTCATCTCGCTGATCGTAATTAGGACAAAATAAACCTAAGATGAACCTCGTGGAACGCGTATTTGGACACGTTGTATTCAGGGTGTGCCCGCGACTATGTTCGAATAACAAAGTTAGGAAAATACACAATGCAGATAATAGAACGTTTGGTTAACAAAGTTTGTGCAGTGCGTCTTGGGATAGAGGAGGGTTTAGTCGGTCTATTCGCTAATTCCTTAGGAATTAGTATGCCGGCCACCGATGCTTGTTACGGAGTACGTCCTCGTCATTAATGCACGGGAACAATAATTGCTCGGGCTTCGCTTAAATCAGGAACCGAAAACAGCGCGGTTAATATTAGCGACAGCGTTTAGCGTCGCGAACTTCGAAGACTATAAATAGGAGCTTTCAAAGGCGAAGTTTATCAGACCGATAAATATTTCAACGGCGTCGTACAAGTTTCAACGTCGTTCGAATCGTTCGAAAATTTATGGTCGACGTTCACCCGTGTTCTCATTTGGCAGTCAGCCGTACGGATAGTTGACTGCCACTGAATAGTATCGCGGGAATGTTGCAACGCTTTATATTTTATGCATTCTTCGAGTACTCGGAATCGAAGGGAGCCAGCAAGTATTAGAATAAACCGGATATTCGAGGAACTGAAGGTACGCGCGGGGATTACGTTTACCTTCCGAATGGACTCCGGGGAACCATTAAGATAAAGACTGCAACATACGTCAGGACGGACGAATACGTTTATTTTACGGCCGGTTGATATCGGCGCGGCGTTCGCTTCGGCCAGAGTTTACGTTGCCTTCGTATCTCTTTATTTCGGAGTTCAACGATTTTTAATATCACCTGGAATAATACTGTGTCGATACCTCCTCGGCCGAGCCGAAGGGCTCGTCGATTCAAACGATACTGTGGCAAGCAAAACTCGGTCAACAATTTCAAAATGGTGGACGTTTTTCAACACTGGTCCAAGGGACTTAAATTTTCCTGCAGATGTTAGAGCGACTAAGTCCACTGTACAATGACTAAAATACTTTTAAAGTACTTTTAAAATATTTGTCAAAGAAGAAAGCTTTTTAACATGCCAATTCCAAGCATTGTAAAATGAATAATATATACTTGAAAAATGTGCCATATTTTTGAGACGAAAATATTATTTTGAATGATAAATAACTAGCTATTATAAATAAATGATTACGACATCTGAAAATTTCAATGAACAAGTATATTGACTAACGTTAATTTTAATTCCGTAAAAGAACGTCGGCGCGATGCGACTGCAAACAAATGAAATAACCGACGATAAGTTATAAAATAAACGTCTCGTATTCCTGAATTTCATCCGAGCCCGAACTCCTGCGAATCGAAATGTGAAAACGCGTGAAAGGATTTTAAAGCAATCACCAAATGAATTGCTTTAATTCACCGAATGAAATTCCCATTACTCGAAATACTTTGCTCGTTAATGAACTACAGGTTTTCATACGTTTGCAGCTCCCGAATATTAACGAGATGGACAGTTATTTTATAAGAAAGCATTCGTTCGATAAACGAATATATTCGGCAGAAAAAAAACATAGTTACGCAATCCACGCATTTGTCAACCTCGTACAATAAATCGTGTGTTTTATATATCCCACGCGGAATGAAACAAATAAATTAGAATTGGAATTAAGAATTTTATTTTATGCGTAAACAATTGTATTGTCTCTTTATAAACGAATATATTCGGAACAGCATATGTATCATGTATTCCACGCGAAGGAAACGAATAAATTAGGATTTAAGATTAGAAATTGTATTCTAGGTGTAGGAAAACTTATCATTTTTATATCTAATTTTGTATATAGGGTGTTTAGTATTTCCAACAGTGTTCCATATTTCTATAAACGCGGAGATTTAAGAAAAGATTGTGTTTGCTAAGGGGAGTCTCAATAAACGATACTAAAAGCCTTGGAACCGCTTACGTTTCTGCACCGCCATGCGCAATTTGCGCGTCTCGTTTCGTTGACCTGTGACCATTGGTTCCGTCAGATGTTCAACCCTTGGGCCCAATTTTCTCCAATCCTCTGCATAATAGACATACACGCGTTTCGTATAGCAAGCTGGGTAGAAGTTTGCTTTGCCGAAGAACTGCCCGACTGGGAGTGTTTTTAGACACCGATTCGTTATCCAGGTCAGCATCAATACTACCTCGTCGTACAAATAAAGAAATGATTATACATTCTCGTGTTGTCCCTTAATCGAACATTTTTCGTCGTTCACTTTTCTACGTTCATGTTCTATACAGGATCACCCTGAGCACCCTGTATATTACAAAAATCTGTAATCCCACCATAAGAAACAAGGGTTAATGGGTTCACATTTTACGAATGTATGTAAAATGTAACTCCCTCACGCCATTTCGTTGTTCTGTTTAATTGTAGGTATAAAAATACACGTTCCGGAACTCTGAGTAACATTTAATTCTATTGTGAATATAATAAATAATCACGAAACGACTAGAAAAAATACAGTCAACCCCCATCAATCTTCAGAAAATTGAAAATCCAGCGTGCGAATTACTCTGCGAGCGACTGCAGGTATGCAAATAGCATTGGACTGCCCCGTAATTCGAATTCGGACTATAGTTTGAATGGCGTAGTGGGTCTGAAGTGACCGTTACATTACCCAATGAATCTTTTAGGAAGCACGGAGGAGCGAGGTCCCTGAATCGTCGCGATCTCGGTAAAAGCTTGAAAGATTGGCATGTGAGGAAGAAATTTCGATACTGTAATGGAAGATGCAGGAGGTGGCGTGTTACGTGAGTGAAGTCGATGGGCCAGCAACAGCTGCTAGCAATCGTCTGCAGGAATTGGAGTGAGGTGGTCTGCCGTGGCCACCTCAAGCCACTCCCAGGAGTCCCGCAAGAGGTTGAACCGATATGAAATTTGATAACCTCGATCCCCGTCAAGTTAGTCTTGAAGCGTGTCCCCTTTTCTACCCTTTCGACTCGCTACGTGCCAGTCCCCAACCCCTCGAAGTCGCGCGGCCATCTATCTCCTGCGGTTTGTTTCTCCGTTCCGAGCGTAAACTTTCGCTCTCTCTCCCTCTCTCTATCACTCTCTATCACTATCTCTATCTCTATCTATCTATCTCTATCTCTATCTCTTTCCCTCTCTATATGTATCTCTCTCGCCGCTCTCTCATCCGCCATGACGCGGCGCGGCGGTGTGAAGCAGACGTTACCGTCAAAATCAATTTCGATAAGTAACCCATGGTCAATTCTTAAGAGATTCCCTCCGCCCGACGTGCAGTCAATTTTCAGCTGACTGTTTCGTTCCTCCACACAGAATGACTTCGCAATTTGCTATCGCGTTTTAGGATACGGTTTCCCGTAGGACGGCTAGACGACTTCGTCTTTGATGCCGCGACTGATAGTGATTAATGAAACCGTAGCGTGCTCCGAGTTGCTGGACAGATTTAGCTGATAATCTGATTCTGATTAAATCCGTGGTCCAATGAGTTGACGCCGTTCGAGAATAACCAGCGACTTCCTATATAACTGGTCTAACGAAAATGAAAATATATTGCGGTGGTTTCGCTCCAATTCCATTAGGTGTAATCTTGATGCTGTGCTTTACACGGCGACTCGGAACTACGCGAACAGCCTTAACGTTTTTCAAACAGCGCCGGATTGCTGCAATTATTTTTGACGCGGTATACGGACTAGTTTAATTAACAATGTCTGCGCTAATTTTGACCAAAAACTGCGAGTTGATGGAATGACGGGAAGATAAAGAGGCTTACATTTTTAAGCTGTTTTATCCTGGAACGCTAACATCGTGTTCATGATTTATACGTGCTATTCGCAGGTAGTTGATACGCATGCCGGAAATTACACCGAGATCAAATTAATTATCAGTGTTCCAATGTTCGAGGAGTTGTACTTTAAAATACAAATACATACATTGTTCTCTGCTATTACTTGCACAGAAATTCTCGACGCATTTGGCGCACCCTCGAAGTAATATTCCGCATTGTTTCTAAATAGAATAGCACGTCTGACAAAGCTGCTGTATCGTTATCGAGGTAGTATGTCACAGGTGGCACTGAAATCACAGGTTCCACCGACTCTGTTTTGTTTCACAACAGCATTAACCAACGCGACAGCAGCATTGACAGCACCTGTATTCTCGGAACAGTTCACATCTTACTATTCAGCTACAACTAAATCTAAGCAGATCCTCCTGAATTTATCAAGATCCAGAAATTTAGCTGCAGTAATTATTTATTTATTATTATTGCCTCGAGCCATCCGAGGCTTATTCAGCAATAATTCCGTCATCCACATACCACGTCACGTGGCAGTCAAATTGTTTAAAACGAGAGAAATACAGTAAAATAACAGAAACTAAGTTCACGATGCTTCTACACATAAAATAAATTTCTATTATTTTACTGTACTCTTCTTAAAATTAATTTAAAATAATTTGAACTCTGAAATCATTTTTGGAATCTTCAGAGCAATCTTCCCACAGGATCGTCTCAACGCAGAGACGAATGTTCAAACCCATCGACTTTAAATAAAAGAGAAGTCTGGCCAACGACGGTTTAAACATTATATATTCCAATGCCGGCATGTATTCAATTTATGGAGTAGATTACATATTGTTGGTATAACGTAAGACAGTTTCCTCGGGAATGGAGCTTGACATGGAATCAATCTATCCTACAATTTCTGCTGTATATTTTTGAATACATTACACGATGCGAATCTGAATGAACGGTAGAACCGGATACTGAGTTCGATATTGTCGAAAAGCTCGAACTTAAACATTAATCGAGCGTGCATGCTTTCAAATGCAATTCAGACTTGACCACGACCTCGAAAATCCAAAGAGAAAAAATTTGCTTAGGTAAAACACGTTAATTAATTAGTGCCAATGTATCAAGTGTCCTCGCAGTTTTCTATCGTTTTTCTCATGAATGCAGAAAATTCGCGGCTTCGTTTTAATAGACTTAAGAACCAGGTGAAAATGATATCATTTTTGTTATACAGTGTAAAATACGTAATTGGGAGTTACGCAGTAATTTCCAGCGTTTCAATCGCTTCTAGATTACACCGGATTCTGTTTGTGAATTCTTCCCTGATCTCCTATGCTATATAATTCCCGCATCCTCGCGCCTCGCTTCGGAGGCTGGTGTTTCTAATGGTAATCGAAATGTGGTGCAAATCGGATTCGGTCACTTGCACGAACGCCACACGTCGGTCGCATACTATTTACACATACGCGTGCGCATGCTTTTATGACCATGACCGGACAAATATTAAGTTTGACACCTCTTGTTATCCTTCGCCTGTTATTAGAAATTACAAAGATTATTATTATTATTATCTTGTATGGTAAATGCTCGCGTAATTGAACTGACTTAGAATTGCAAAAAAATTATTATAAAATAGATATTACAGTACTATCTCATACAGGGTGTCGCGAAATTATGTTCCTTCCGAGAAATGAGAGGTTATGTCAAGGTTATTAGGAATAATAGCTGCAGAAACATGTTCATAAATTCATGAAAGAGAATGCAATTAACGCAGACACTTCGTAAAGAGCACTTGTAACGCGCACGTATGCTGGAGTTTAAGCTATATTGGAGTTGAACCCTTTGCAGTCGGAGCAATTTTAACTGGAAATTCAAAATATTTATTCAGACTTATAGCGTTTCTATTTTATATAACCTGCAGCATTTTATATGGAACTGAATTTTATGACTCGCGCAACAGTCAACAGCTCTTAACAATTTTTTGGATAGAAGTAAATTTGATAAAAATGACTTTGAAACGTGACATTATAATTTTTAGCGGCGCCTTAGAGTCCCCACTCGACCGCAAAGGGTTAGTCGTGCACTCGTCTGCGTTACCGAATCGTTTTAAAATCTCGTCAACGATGGAGCAAGTATTTCTAATTAGTTTTCAGGTATTAATTTACGAACGGACGCGAAACATTTCAACTAAGGGGTGGGCGAGGCGTGTCAATCGTAAGCTTGGCAGTAACATTATTCAAAATTAATCATCTGAATTTTCACGTTTCACATTATTTCCTCTCCGTCGAATACTTCATTTTCGATTACGTACTGGCAATGCGCGATTCGCTCGTATTATCGAAAGCAAATTTTTCGCCGTATTAATTGACATATTAAATTATTCCTTGAGCAAATTGTTGTAACTCATATGATGAATATTATAATAGGAATTGCGTTATAAATGCGATAATTTTACAGGGCATGGTCCTTGATCGATTATATTATTCGAAGGGCCGACTCGCGTGTTATAATTTGAAATAAAAAGTGTTTAAATTTGCAATGGAGCCAGTTAAACATGGCTACTGTTAAAACAGATCAATAAGCGTACGATATTTACCTTCTGCAATTATATTTGTCGTTCTTCCATATTAATATGAAATGTTCGTCGGATAATAATCAAACATTTCGATACAACGAAATAAAGATATCCACATTTTAATAAATAAAATATACAGGATGTAACAAAAATAGTATTCGCCTATAAATTACAGTCTGATAACGAATTGTAATAGTGAAAATATTTTGCCGAATTAATTGCCATTTTGTTAATACAAAGAACGAATGTAACGCGAAGAACAAATATATTGTTCGTTGCATAGATTTAGAGAAATGTTTAAATGCTTTATCAAGCTCGCCAACATTTCTAGAAGCATTGTAACGTAATTGTAGTTGCGCGTATAAATGACGGCGCATTTTTGTGCAACCGCGTTATTTAATCCCAGAAGTTATTCGCAATAGAATCAGGAAGCGCTTTTGAGAACTCCTCTTAGCAGTGCTTAACTCTAGTGAGAACATGCATCAGGATTAAATTCTGTGTATACACGTTGTTGATGTTACAAAGCAGAAATATGTTAATACGAAGAATTAGCAATTCACGTCCCAGAGAATGCATTCACAGCTTGAGTTCGACCACTGTGGCGTCATTAATTTATTCAAAAACCAAATACGAGTATGATACGATTTAGTCAAACGGATCGACTACCTCTGTCCATTGCTATGCACTTTATGAGCATGAATATTACAAATGTACTGTTACAAGTGTTACGGAAACGTGGGTGTAGTCATTTCTTTCGCTAATATCTCAGCAACTATGTGTTTTAGACCCCAGTTAGTGTAATACTTTTTTATGTAGAATTCGGGGGAGAATATTAATTATTCCATTTAAAAAATTGGAGGTAAATATTTTCCCTTGTAACGCTATTTTCACCGAAGAGTTCTGAAGACACCTTTGACTTTTATTAAAGAGGTCATAATTCATTTGGAAATCCCAGTTTCCATTATTTTTACCAACCAGGTCATAGCATTCTAATTTACAACATTTTTAGCAAAAAGATTTGATCAGTTTCATCGCTTTTCCATAATCGACTTTCCAATTTTTTAATCTATTTTTAAATAAATAAGCGAACGACAAAGTTCGCGGCGATTCGGACCAAGCAAAAATATTTGCCGAGTATTAGGAACTGTAATCTATAAATGCTGAAATATTGCGAAGGACAAATGAAATAAGTCGTAACTTATTGATTTAGTGTACGCAGAAATTAACGGGAATCGATTTTCACGTGGGGATGCAGAGGCACAATATGCGCAACGCGTAACAATGACGGGTTGCCGACAGCTTTCTATGATGTGCAATCTTATCGATTCGCACCTGCAAGACACAATCGAACCTCGAATTTCACGCTGTCACACATTATCCGAATTACAGTCAAATATTGTTGGAGGTCATTGAAGGTCAAATATTGTTATCACCGCAAGATTTTAAATTATTAATAGTATATAGAAAGTATAACAAAGGTTATACATTACCTAAAAAAGAGAAAGAAAAGTTGCGCATTATCTAAAAAAAGAAACAAAGATTTTAGAATAAATAATGAAAATATTGATAAAATTGAGCCTTTGCAGCATCCAAAGGAAACGGAGCTTTTCCAGCGCCTAAGACAGGAAAATGGGCGAATTTCCACTTCAAGAAATAAGATTTAAGCATACAATTGTGGTTTATGTTTCTGAATTCGTATCTTCGTTTAAAATGAAATTGGAACGCTGACTTCGCAAAAAGTTTTACTGTTCCTAAAGTCTGATATTCTTCCGATAAGGAAAGTGTTCCATACTATACTGATGGCTCCTTTGTTCTGATAAGAAAGTTTCTTTCTGACAAAGTTTTCCAGTTGAGATCAAATAATCTTATTTACGAAAGAAGAACGTTCAAAATTAACTTTGGAAAACAAATGTTATTCGGCCATTTTGCGACGCCCATTTAGATTTTTATTTAACTGTTCTCGGAGATACTTCTACGAATACGATATAAAATAGAATAAGAAATATATAAATTAAAAATGAGGTGTATAAAATATATTGTATAAATGTTAATATTATATAAAACATATTATATGAATGTTAATGCATTTAGCAATCGCATAGGGACTTATTTGATTTTGAAAAAGGTGGATTCATAGCGCAAACCCTGCGACCACTCTGATATTATAGTTTCACACCTGTCAGGGCAGAGATTTTCGGAAAAATCCTGCATTCACGTGGCTTTTCCCACGACCAAGGACATTTTGGTTGAAATGTCTCTATCGAAGGATCTCCTAGCGAGCTCGACACGAAATTCGACGCACCTGTTCATCCTCTCTCCTTTTTCTTCCAAATAGACCCATTTGCAATCTCCTTCAATCACCAAAATGGCGACCAAAAGTGCAGTGGTTGCGCAGGGTCTAATGGTTAACTGCTACTGTATTCAACCTAGATAGACGAAACCGCGTAGCATCTTCTGAGATATACACTCCACTTAGAAAGTAAGTTAGCGCATCTACGAAATTGTTCTCATAAATCAGCTCGAAGAAATGGCGACAGAAAATTGATAGACTTGCAAACAAATTAGTCGAAGCTTGCCAATCTTTTATAAACATAACAAATTAAACTTCGAAGTTACTTGAAGCAGAGAATTAATTAAAAGAACAATAATGAATAATAATAATAAATCAATAATTAATTGGAAGCGAATAAAAATACACTGCGTTAATTACAATTTATTTAACTTATTTAATGTTACGTCAGAAATTGAAAAAAAAGCGAAGGAAAAATTTCGAATAATATTTTGCTGGTTTCATTTGGGGGGAAAGGGAGGCTCTGGCGTTTACCGCAAAGTGTTACGTTTGCAGAGCACTATAGCCCATTTTCCGGTCTCGTCATCGCAAACCAGTCTCCTCACATTTTGCGCGAACGGTTCGACGGGAGGGGTTAGCAAAGAGGTGGTGGTAGCAGAACCGAAACGTGATTTACGATGCAACAAGGATACAGGCGCGGCCAACTATCAGTGTAAACGGCACTGATGCGACGGAAAATTAGATTTACGCTCTCCGCGGTAGCTGTAAATAAATATGTCGCTTAATGCGCCAGTGTAACCTAAATGAAACGGGGGATGCAGCCTAGAAATGCTCGAAACGCAATCTGCGTTTGGGCCGGCGAACGTCGAAGTATAATTTACAGGAGGAATGAGTCAAGGGTTGAGTCAATAAGACCGAGGATTTAGAGTAATGAAAGAGAACAGTGGACCGAGCGCGCTGCAAGATTCGCGTTGTTTAATTGTTCCGCGTGGGAGTCCTCCTTCATGATTATCACTGACCCGGCATGCTTTTCTTCGTTAGAGAACGAAAATACGTTCTTTGATGTCGAAAATGGAAATCCTGCCGCCTTTTAGACCTTTGACTTTAATTGATATCACCGAGGTTGGCGCGTTTAGTGCCGACAATCGAATCGAACGATTCTGGAAATATCAAAGTAATTTAACCGATGCTAGAAAGTTAACATTTATCACGGTGGCTGGTGTTTTAACCATTTCGCAATCGAGAAGTTATAGTATTTAGTTTGTTGGAATGGATTGGCACAGAAATAGATCGTTTGCTGGAAAAATGGTTTTGTTGGTCGTTCGCGGCGATGCAATGTCACGAGGTCAGCTGCGAGGCACAATTGTTCTCCTAAATATATATTCGTATTTAGGAATTCCATACGTTCCACGTCCCCAGAACGTGGCAATGCTGAACGTTCTATGCAAATTGCCTAAACATTTGTGTTCACTAAGATTCCAACGTGACTACCAGCACGTTATCCGCGAGCAATTATGTGATCTTCCGATAAACAGTTTCGAAGAGAAATGGCTAGTTGTTGTCAGCAACTATTGGATGAGCAACTATTATATCACCGATAATAAAATAAGTGGTACTTTACTCGATCACCTTAGTTGATCTATATACTTTTGTGCTTACAATTTCTTGATAAAAGAAAAACAGCTATTTTTATATTAAAACTATTTTACCAATATAAAGCGACTCGATGCTTTCATCGATTTTATATAAAAATTTTGTAGTCAGAAAATGCAAACATTGCTGTGTTTATTTTTAACGAAACGTATATTTTTTGTAGAAAAATTCTTGGCAGCAATAAATTACGGAAATAAAATAACAAAGATGCCTCAATATTTATTGAACCTAATCATGCGTGGCTTTTCATTTTTCCAATACTTCAAAAACGTATTACATGCATCACGAAGAATATTCGAAAATTCTGTATTGGAATTTGTGTGGAATTTAGTTGTATTTCAGCGTGAAGGGATTTAAAGTAGACTTCGTTTGAATCATGCAATTCCAGGTTTCATGAAATCGCTTCGAAAAATTCTAGATGCGATAATCGCAACAGAATTACAGATTCATTTCCTCGTGTACTACTATGCATCCACCATTTTTATTGAAAAGTACAGTAAATTCTTTCAGTAATTTCGTAGACTGCACCAACTATGTTCAAACTGTTGATCATGCGCGTCGATACAGTTAGCATCGGGGTGCCTAGATGCAGAACTGAATCACGTTCGCGACTTATTGTTTCCCCAACTGCATATTCCGATCCACGTTGTACCACGTGTTAACGTACGGCGAACTCCATCTTGTCTGTTCAATATCTCAGGAGCCGCGAACGCTATACTAATACGCGAAGCACTTGATATTAATTTTTATCTTCTTCTTCGTGGAAGTGTCAGGATTTTCACTGTTGCTTTACAAGCCTTTTCATACGATTTTTGACTGAAATAAAATTGCTGTACAAGTACCTGCACAATATAATTATAATTCTCGAATATTATATCGTACCTTTACATGTTTATGTGCATTTGCTATGGCTTTCGAATCAATTTTGGAACCACATACATTAAGTGGACGTATTATTCAATTGTGTGCTTAGTATTCCTACAGCTTGCCTCGTTGACTGTACCATTGTCATAGCAATTGCAAGCACCTGAGCTCGAATCGATCAATTCAAAACATTTGGAAATTATATATTTGAAACCTGCAGCATGATGTTTATATTCCTTATTATATTTCTATTGTCTTTCATCTATATAATGTTCAATAGCTTAACCTATTTTATTATATGATATGATATTATAATAATCATAAGACTTGCAATAGTATTCATAATAAACTGTAAATTTTATGAAGCTGAAACGATAATTAATTATCGACTTAAATAGCTGAGTAACATTAACGTCCGAATTCGGACCGAATTTAGTAATTGACAAGGCAACTCGTGAAATAAACACGAAACCTGAACCAGGAAACCTATTAATGCACACAATACCGACGAGTGTATCGTAACAGAAGATATGCCTGTGGCTTACAAACAATCCGTTATTGTCTATTCGACAAATGCGCCAAATAATATCCTTTACCATTGAATCCCCTCTGCTGAAACATCTCGAAAACCACTAAATTTGCGAAAAATGATGTTGAACCATTATACAACATGGAAACAGTTCTTGATAAAATTCATAAGCATAATAAATAATCAGACTTTGATTTGTTTATCTTTACCTACTAATCTCTGCAGGCTATCTCGTATGAAACGATTATTCCGATAGTCGTATGCACTGGGACCACTCAGTTATGTTTCACTATAGAATCGGTGGAACCTGCAGTATCTTGGAATAGTAAGATGTCTCGGGTCACGGGAGCTGATAAGAACGGTTTCATTCATCTTTATGTAACAAATTATCTACTTCTCGGTTCCCCCGGGATTTACGAGGGCGCCTTGTAAACACGGCGCAGAACTCGGGCCGGTTGAAATAAGAGATAAACAAATTACTCCGCGCCAGATTCAATCCTTTATTTACCCAGACAGCGAATCAAACAGCAATTCCCTCAATGAGTATTCAGGCCGGATATCACAATTTCCATAATCCCGACTAAACGTAAACGAACGCTTCTGATTCCGACGTCGTGGGTGAACGTTCCTGATAGGCCAGCAAAATTAGATTCGCGCCTGGGAGCAACACTGCCGCGACAGCCTGCATATTGGATTTCGCGTCGTCCTTGGACACGACGAATTATTCCTTCTCGAACTTGCTCTCTGTCTCGTTTTCTCTGGCCGCGCCGTTCCGCGCCGTTCCGCGCCGTTCCGCGCCGGGGCGAAATAAGATTGTCGGCTGGTGCGCGGCCGGGACACGTTCCGCCCCGAAAAAACAACGAGCTCGTCGAAATTAGCGGATAGAAAGCGGATAGAAAGCGGACAGAAAGCAGCCGCGTTGCGTAGAATCGCATGCAGATCCGGCGCGGACCTTTTGATCTGTCGCAGAAATGCGCGAAATTGGATTCATGACGCATAGAACGGAGGGCACGTGCGCCACGCGAATATTGGATTTTCCTGCGTCGTTATACGGCTGACGAGTTGCTTCTGTTCGCCGATCACTGTCGACAGAGCAAACGATGATACCCAATTGGGCGTACTCGTAAGTGGCAATCGCGTCGACGTCACGTACGGTTGCAACGTGTCTCCCTTGTGAACAGTCGACGGAACGGTAGAATGAAAACAGCAAAGTCAGACGGGAATGAAAAAAGGGAGCCGCGCGGAACTGTCGTTTTGTTGATTGGAGCATTTTACGCTCCCGCTATCCTCCTCGTAACGGATTTCGAGTTCCGATATTATGACAAAAGCGGCTGACACGCGCGATTCGTTTGCGCCGCGCCACGTCGACCCACGCCGCAAATACTCTCATTAACCAATACTCTCGGCCGCGCTCCCATCAAACGAATGAAATTTGAGGTTTACCGAATATTTCGAATTTATTCGGACGCCGCGCTGGTGTTACTCGCGGTTACGGAAAAACTTTCTGCGATAACTATAGTCGCGATGCTCCCGCGTATTTCTCTTTATGGCCCACTCGGAAATATTATACGCTACTATTCTGCCGTTTTATTAATCAGAGGGCAATTTCACGGAGCACGAGCGTCGAGGTACGATAGTAGATGCAAGAATATACTAATTCTAATGGGGTGAATATGTTCCGAAACTTTTGATTGAACCATTTAATGTTGATTTCTACTTGCGTTAGAAATTATTATATTATTCGTTATTAACGCTAGAATCGATGTATATTGCTTTACGTTAATGACAAGATTCGCTTGAACTTCGTGTCACTTATATTGTAATATTTGTGAGAATTTATCGAAATTTATTATAGTGTAGTTCTGTGCGAATTCTATATTATGACAATAGGTGTGTCCGCGATTGCTGCAGTCACGTTTTGCAAAACTGGCAAACCAAGCATCGCGCCAGGCAGCTCCGAGAATATTCAGCATCCCCACCTTAGCGAAACGACAGACAAGTGCATTTTTTCCGGTCCCCTGCAACGATTCTTCTCCGCCTTGCAAAGAATTATTGAAATAGCTGTGAGGAATTTATTGTAATAAAACTCGCTAATCTAGCCGGTTTTAATATTGCATAAACTTAGCGTTAATAATTTCAAGGGGAATAATTATAGTAGAAAATATTGCAAAAGCGTACGGCGTCGATTACTCCGCGCATTGTACATCAGAGATCCGAAAATAAAACTAGCACGTGTCCGGGGCTTGACGGAAAAAGATCGGTTTCACAAAAAGAAAGCACTGTAATATCTATCCGGGGATCCTGGGCCGCGTCATACTTGTATCCTTATCCACTTACCTTAGCGAGCACCTGACGGTAACGTCGCAAAAACTGCCATACCCTTTTTACCTGGCTGCTAAAAATTACTCTTTAATGGCGATAGCATCGGTTAGCCTTGCAGCGGAAGCTTAAAATCATCTTTATGCCGGTGATGTGTCGGACAGACTCGGCTCGCGCAGACACCGTCGTTTTATCGCGTGCCCGCATGTACCACCGCGCTGCGCCGATTTTAGATTTCCCTTGCTTTTGACGGAAACTTCCCTTCAATATGGGGGAAAATGTGAAAGCATACGCGGAAGCCATGGAAAGAGGAAAATTTTAAATTGACCAATGGAATGAGCGGCTTGTCAGAAAAACTGGCAATTTTCAATCCGGAAACTTTCTCGTCCTCGCAGTTTGCACATATTAAGCAAGTCCATTTATTTTATTCTTTGAATGTTCGCTTCGAGAAGGCGATGCTTTTATAATATTGTACATTTCGAAATTCCATGGTTTTTAATCGATTGTAATCTATTCGTTGATGTAAATTGCGTTTAGAAATAACAGCTGTAGTTAAGACTAACATGTTTCTAATTTATACATTTTCTATATTACGATTCCTTTGTGTGTAAAAAAACTTATAAATATATTCATTCATCTACTATAGATTTTACTTGTTCATTCATTTACTACAGATTTTACTTACTTGTTTATTTACTTATCGTAGAACTCACTTACTTGTTCATTTACTAGAGATTCTACTTATTCTACTTATTCAATGGAAATTTTATGCTTTAAAAAATAATATTACATGTTTAGTATAATCCTGGCAAAGCGTGTGGGAACGTCCCTAAGTAACGAAATGTTTCGTTATAAAATAAATACCATTCCTTCTTATCAGAATATTCGTGGCTAGAGTTCTCTTACCACCGCCGAAGCCAAGTGAGATACTTAAAGTGCTCGAGTTAGGAGAGCTGTCTGTGGTAGCAAAATCGCTATATGCGGTAGCCAGATAGGATACTGTGTCCAAGAATGGAGCAAGCTCAGCTAACCATGTTCTCGAATGTTTATGACATGTCAAACGCTATTCAATTACGAGTCAGGTCGCTGAAAATGCTCGGTGATAAACTCACCTCCATGTACCTAACCCGAATATTAATTTGGCAGCAGTTAAAAATGGCGGCTGTCCGAGATATTTCAAGAATAGCAGATTCCAGTTGACCGAATCGCGAACTAGATTATACCGAATCGTGAATCCCATTATACTAAATATTTCAAGACATATTAAAATAAATTCGGTCTCCTCATTATAATTAAAAAAGGCACTCGAAAAGGCATAATAATTATAATACTAATATTAATATTATATTATAATAATATCATAATATCGTAATATTATATATATATGATTGTATTCGGTAGGAAGTTTGATCACCTTATTTTCACGGAATTTGCGGCGATCAATTATTTATTATTCCCAGGTGAAAAGGCAATTAACAGCGGCGTGCGTAATTGAAGTGATAAGTTCGTTCGGGCAGGCGTGAATTTCTCTCGGAAAACAGGGAATTCGATTTAATAAGATTTCAGCCGGCTGCCACGATGGGTGGCCATTCTTAAGCACCGTGTTCCCGTGTTAACAGTCAGGTTTAGTAGCTCTCTTAATTCTGCCGTAACCCAGCTTACCGGCAGCCATTTCCCAAACAACGAATCTCACCGGAGTTATCGTTCCATTCGATAGTGTCGCCGGGAAACCGAGGGATCTTGACCGGGCCAGCACTAATTGCTTGTTTCGCGATGCTTTTCCATCAGCTTGCAACGCTTTTTAGCCGGATTTTACGTTTCCGAGACTGTATTCCCGACGGCGCGATTCCACGGAATACGAAAGTATCGCTCTGTTTCTCGTTGTTAACGGGCCTCCGCTCTAACCACCGTTTCCACCGTTTCCACCGTTGAGACTAAGTTTTGTAGACACCCTATATATGCGATCAATATTTTAAGGTTCGAAACATTATCGTACCTAAAAACGATCAATAGATATTGTCAATATTGATAAACATGCGCGGAACAGATTGACGTATTGTCGATATTTCCAATATTCTCGTCTTCTTCGGTTTTTTTTTATTAATAATGCGAAGTAATGGCTGCTCAAGCTTTCCTGTGATTGCGTAACAGTGAACGTTAATTTAAAACTGAATACATTATCAGTATAACAATTACTATGTTTTCTTTTTGCATCAGCTGTGCTGAATTTATCAAGATGACGTCCTAAAGATGCGATGTGCCAACGAAGCATATTTTTTAAACAAATGGTTAATGACGTAAAGGTTTTCAGCTACGAGGAGACCTATTTTTAGACCTCCAATGTCTGAAGTGCCATAGGGCATTGGGGATTAGCCGATAAAAGAGCCCCATCATGAATGGGAACTGCCGTCAATGACTTATGGTTTGTATGGACGATGAAAGTGTTCTGGTGTAAATGAGACTGAGACTTCTTTATCAGCAGGCCTCTTATGATTACACTGCCAACCTCTATGCATTTATGGTACATGCAACTGTTTCCAAAACAACTGAACGTGTTTCAATCGAAACTAAGAATAATGTGATCTCATTTTTCCATAACTTTCAATCTTCTATTTGCAAAAAAGT
>CM052147.1:4338048-4360300 GCA_028455555.1 Augochlorella aurata
GTTTCGATCGAAACGTAACAAGATATAGAACTCGCGCCACTTGAGAATTCGATATTGTTTCATGCGAATTAAATTAACCAACTGCATTTGACGGAACGTTAAATGGAATTACGGTGCAGCATATTACATTTAAACAAGAAACCTGTTTTATACAATGCTCTGTTCGAAACGTCATTAAAATATGACTGTACTATATTGTTTGAAATTCCAGCCACCCATTTTTTATTACAAATGCGGAAAATCTGCGGTCGACTTATTAAGCAGCCGCGTAATTAACTGGTTTATTTATCCGAATAATGTGATTTATATTTCGCCGGTCCTCGTTACGGAGTCGATTCTGCGAACGACTCGCGTAAAAATTCATTTGCGAGAAGAACGCGACGAGTAGCGGAACACATTTCCGAGCTGTAATCTCGGTAATAAGCCTTTCAACGGCAACGAAGGTAGCTGAAAAATAATCGCGCATAAGCAACTGCGGATAATTTTAATAGATCCGTCGAGTATTTCAGCCGTCGCGGAAACTTCTGCAGCGTTACTGGACATTCTAAGATTTCCTCGAAACTTGGCCCGTTGTCCATAGCACCGGTAATAATGGTAGTTCCCGTTAAGATGCTGTGACAGGATCTCAACAGCATTAAAATCATACTCCCTTTCCACGGAGTCTGGTTGCTCGAACTAAATCTTGATTAAACTCTGCGAGCAGCGCGGAAAATGAGCGAGAAGATGAAAGATTCTTTAGCGGACAGATTTACCTAGTCGAGGAGAGATCGACGAATCCCGAAGCGGCAAGTGCTTCAAGTACTTGAGAAGTTCTTCCATACGCTCGCCCCCCCCCCCCCCCTCCTTTCTTCCTCGCTCCACTTTACAACTGTGTGATCTGCCTATCGCAATTTTACCACCGAAAGAATTTAATGAAAATGCTTTTAACGGCGAAAGAACATTATGTGCCAGCTGTTCATAAAGTAAAGTGAAGAATGGGGTTCGAGTTATTCGCGAACGAGATGATCCGCAGATCAGCAGAGCGAAAACCCGATCCTCATCGTCGCGTGACGTATCCCCGGCGTTCGTCGATTCATTAATTCCGAAGATATAGATCTGTTACGTTTTACCTATGGCTACGTATTTTCAGCGACGGGCTTTGCGAAACGTATTTTTTAAATTACCGTCTTAGTACAGTAGCAAAATTTAAGGAAGCAGTCTAGTTACGATCTCGTAGACCATTAGAAATCATTAAAAAATATTTTTAAAGTTACATGAAGAAATCACAGAGCAAGATTTATGGCAAACCACCTCAGTTTTATATCTTGAATGTTACGATCCTAGTTAAATAATCGTTTCTAAGTCAAGTATACCGAGTAATCAATATAATATAATAATAGTATAATAACATAATAATAATAATAATGCCTGTCCAGTCTTCAATTAGTACAAATACAACTTGTACTAACATAAATTAGTAGAAGTAGGTTGCAGGTATCGTAAATATAAATATGCATGTACTCGTGTGCAAGCAGAATATCTCGAGGAAACGAAATTGTTTGCTCTTTTAGACAAACAGACAGGATTTGCAAAATTTACCAGGAAAAATGATTATTCTCTTCTATCATACGTTTCTGGAATTGAGTTTAATGCACGATAAGCAGACCGATATTTCCATAAATATCGAACGCTACGTCATCGCTGATTCCTGCGGGTTTACAGCGCTTTGCGTTGTAATTTAATAAATTCAATGCCGGGATAAACTGCAAGTGTAATTTCGGTTTCAGCATTAACTGTAATGCACCTATCATACTTCCACAGTATTTACTCGAAGCAGCTCTGGCGGCGGACTGTATTTTTGGACGGAAGAAAATTTACTGAACACGATACCGAAGGACTGCGCTAATAGGTTATACGTTGTGGAATTCGTTTTTTCTATTAGTTATAACGTTTTTTATTAGCTAAAAAATTTTTTTAAAAAAGGAAGGCTATGGATTTTATAGTCTCGACTTCGTTAATTTTTAATTCAATGTCATAGATATTATTGTTTTACGCAGTTGTGATCATGTAATAATTTAATTAACATGATGAAATTAACTTTATATTACATTGTTGAAACTGACTAATTAACAACGTATTGTAAAATCAACACTGTCTAATATTAGGATGAATGGTTGCAATTTCATTATCTCATTGATTGCATTACATCATTAGCACAAGCTAATGATGCACATAGATTTCAATGATGTTTTACAACTACGAACCAAGCAATAATACCATTTTGCAATAGGTCCAATTTAACAGGCGTACATCATTCGATCATTCAGTGAACCGAGCCTAACATTTTCTTCTATTCGAAGCATTGATTTACGAAGCAAGTAAAAAATGACGTTAAGAAAATCGCCCTTAAATATATTTAAATAATAAAAATTCTCTAAACAATCTCCATCATGTTGTAAAATCTACCGTGCTTGTTAATTACCGAATATGCCAGGAATGCGGGAATAAATCGGAGGGTTAGCGACGAGCTCGTTAAGAAAATTGTGTGAAATAACTGTCGCTGGCAAGTTAATTCCTGACGGAATGAAAATCCGAAGGCGTTATGTGAATTTCAGTGGGGAGAGAGAACGCTTCATCGAACGTAAAATACTCTTGACGGAACTCATTTTCCGGGGAAGCCTGGCAAACAGCAGTTTCTCGCGAGAACAGAGCCGCTTGCTTCGGGTCTGAGTGATTACATTGTAAAATCGGAAGCGGAGTTTTTCCGGGCCGATCAGGAAGTTCCTGCTGCCGGTACTGCTCTATCTCGCCGCATAAATTTCTATTTCCCGCTGGAAGTTCCAGTTTATTCCGCATGATGGAGAAGGCGTCAATGGCACTTCGACGTTACGATAGACGATGAGAGCAATAAGACCACCGGCTCTCGACGATTGCTTCATTTCCGTAAAGAGGCAGCCTATCTGCGCTTCCGTTTCCATCGAAGCCCGACGAGTCTGTTGTACATCGATCCTACCGGCTGCAACACACTCCTCCGCCCCATGCTAAAATCGTTTTTCCAGGATCTGACAGTTCCCCTCGATCCGAGTGCGAGGGCTGCGCTTGCTCTCGTTTCCCGTGTCCTGTTTTTCCGCAGAGGGTGAGCGGATCGCGAGTCGCCGAATCTTTCGGATCCAGCTGTCACTCATTAATTAAATAGTCACGGTGTCGGATACATCTTTTTTATTAATTATTGTTCGTTGTGTAAGACAGAGTACCCGGGATTTGGGGATCGAATGTTAACTAGCTAGGGTAGCCAGTTACCGTGCCTTTAGCTCATTTCCAAGTATAATGAATTTTACATTTATCCGATAGAACGAATTATTTTTATTTAAATTCTATTCTCTTGTATTTCAATATTAATGGGGGTAGTTTTCTAAATGATAATAGACATTTTGATATTTTTAATATTATTAATTTCATAAATAACGATATTACCATGGTGAAATATATAATTCTTAATATTCGGTATTTATATTTTGGGAAAACTGATCCAAAAATGGGATTGCTCAGCTCCTGATAAAACGAACGATATAAATTGTTACTAGAACGTCGAATAAGCGATCGAGCTGCGAAACTGCTGAAAGTGGCAGTGACGTTAAATCGGTTTGCGATATAAGATAATGATGGAAATGAAGTGGCAACGATAGTTGGGAATTCCAAGATCCTGCAAGCGATCCCAGTAAACAGACCAGTCGTGCTCGTTAAATTTAAGACCCTGTTTGTCACCGGTCCGCTCGCAGTTTCCATACAATGCGCTGGTCTCTGAACAAGATAATTGTTATATACAAAACACCTTTGAATGCGGTGCATACATCAGGCAGGGAGAGAGAGAGAGAATTGCTGAAACTTCCTGACTAGTCCGCAGTCCGATTCACAGGTACCCGAAGTATTCTTCCAGAGTACTGCAAAGGACTTAATGGACAAAGCTGGCGCCAACTTTTTCCTCGGGGCTGCAGCCCTGTTACTTTTATTCTCGCGACATGATTTGACTATTAATTCACCTTTCAGAGTCCCGCAGCGCGAGAGAAAAACGACACGCGCTGCTAATACAATCAACGCTCTTTCATTGTTTCCGCGTAATCTGAATTTTTAGACAAATAGTCGTCGATGAGATTATCCTAATCTGGAATTTACTGTTTTATTTCGACGGCTCGCGGCTCGCTGCAATTGTTTATTCACCTATTGCGCTATGAGGAGGTGCGTAGTAAAATATTATGGCTTTATTAGGGGCTGTCTTAGTCGTTAAATTAATGTAACTTGTATTGGACCGCTGGAACCTCGACCGAATTATGGACAAGAGAAATAAAAAGCTTAATTAAATATTTCTGTAATTTCTGAAACAGAAGAGAAGTTTCTTTAATTCGTTTTAAATTGTCTACCCTCGAGCAAAATTCTTTACTTATTTATTTAATTACTTGAATTCAGTGATCGAGTTAAAGAGACAATATTTGTTCGAGGATTCAGACTGAAAAATAGAGCAATCTTTTTTCACAAAAATCCGATATTACCCTTTTCCCGTCTCTTAGCGGGACGTTAATTAATTTAGAACATTCAGCTCCCTTTCTGCTGCAATGACAGAAATTCTTTTGAGGATGGCGTCGAATACTTTCGAATAATTTCTTTCGGTATTCTGAGCCATTCTGTTTGGAATACTTCGAATAGCTCCTCTCCGTTTCCAGCATTCGTTCGTTTCCTACTTCGTCCTGAATTATTCCAAATATGCCTGGTAATATTCAAGCTAAGTTTGTGCAGTGGCTAAGCCGTAACCAGTGAATTATACGCCGTAAATTGTTTTTCGCGACCCCCGCTTTACACTGCAGCTTACTGCCGCATTGTAAAGTAAAAACATCGCCGATTAATAATCAAGTACCGCAAGACGTTCTATAATTTCCGCCCTTCGGTCGCCATTTGGTTCTATGCACCTCACTGTCCCCCATTAGAATGCAAAATTCCATCGATTCAACTGTGAAATAAAATAATCGCTGATCGATTGCAAGATGAGTTTGAATCGGGTAAAAATAGGATAAGGAAATAGAAGTTCACACACGTTCTCGTGGGGCCTGACCAGCGATTAAAGTTTCCGTGAAGAATCAGTAATTCTTACTGAAAGTTCTGCGGTTAGAGCCATAAACTTTCAGGTACCAGCATGTAGTGACCGATATCGGTACACTAAGCGATAAGTTTACAAGGAATGTCCGGCAAACTGTGTAGCTTAATCCATTTCTCAAGGCTGGATTTAGATCTTCGTTCAACTTCGCTCTCCACATGACAAGTGCAATTTACGTCCACTCCTTTAAATTGTTAATGCTACCATTTCCACGGTTTCTCCGCCAAAAATTCTTGCTTTGCAAATTACATTCGCCTGTTATTAATTAAACTCGCCTCTTTTGAAATTTATTCGCCTCTTTCCAAATCAAACTCATCTTTTTCTGAATCGAGTTCACCTTTATCAAATCGAACTCGCACCTTAGCATTAAATTAAATCAAATGTAACCATGTTGTTCCGGAAATGATTTTACCAAAGATCAAATTCGACGTAAAATCGTTATCGTAATAAGTCGTTTTTGGAAAGAAATATATATATATATTGTATCGCGACAGACACGACTTGTGAATTTTCTCGATGCACTGGACACTGTGCATTGCGTTGGCGCAATATACGAAGCAGGGTTTACTGTTTCTAGCGCAGTATCGAATTCATTATTGATTGGCGTCGCGGAAACCAAATCGCACTCGTAGCGGATACAGTGATCAGTTTAAAAATATTTTATTGTTCCGTGACCTAAATGTTTCGGTCTAAAAATAGTAGATGTTTCGTTCGTTCACTTTATTTCATTATACTTGGATCCAATAACTGGATTAATTTCGGAATCAATTAGCTAACACGTCCGATCACAATTTTCTATTTCCACTTTACGTAAAATATCTATAGAATTATCGCAATCTATATAATAATTTTTATAGAAATATAGTTCCCTTTCGGAGAACTATATGTGCATTAATATCGATTGTAACAATGGGCATGCACCGACATAATTACAAATAAATACATAAAATAACTAATTAGAATAAATACAGAATTTCTGGAAAAATGAATCCACGCGCTTTAGATGCACGGTTGCATTCACGATAAATGAGAAACGCAAGGGAAGTGCTGCTCCTTACACCGTCCTCCTTTTCTCTGTGCAACTCTTTTTCCATCTCCATCTTAATTCGAGATGTAACTCGTTTCAATCCCGTGACTCGCTATGCATATTTAAGCCTGACAGCGGCGAGTCCCGTTTCTTTATTTATGCAACAAGTAACAAACGCTTCCTTCGAACAAAGCCGCGAACGTTTTTCGGACTAGCGTTCCACGTTCGAGATAATTCCAATTTGCTTAACGAATGTTAAGCAAGCTTTAGCTGGCACGAGTATGTGTTCCGATTTCGTTGGCCACCGAGAGCTGCTATACTTCGACGAGGTCTGATGTTTCCTTTAATTAATTCGCACCTGAAAGCTACTGATTAGAATTGTCAGTGGAAATTAGCTTAACAGAGAGATCGCTTCAAACGCCGATTAAATCGATCGCATTTCGATGGTTAATTATCAGAAGAGTCTGATAAAAAACTCGGACTGCTGTTACAGTTGTAATGACAAGTATTGTTCTGTAAATAATATCGTGCTAAATTTCTTGGCAAATTATAATTATTTTAAAAATACTGTTTCACCCAACTGTGATAGTCAACAGGTATCTTTCAAATCCAAGGAATTCGAATTATAATGGAGAAGATTTTCGTTCCATAATAAATAATTTCCGAGAATTTCAGCCTCTGTGAAATAATTAAGCGAGAAGATGAAGATTTATGTATTTCGGTTTCCTCAAAAGCTTACCAAGACGTTAGTCCCGGTACAATATTGCTTCCCGCGAAGTTCAGTGTTTGAATTCGACGTTGAGTTGTTACAAGATTGTAACATTGATTAAGAAAGTTCGTTTCAAGTTTTCTCGCGAACATTTTCCGCTCTCTTAATTGGAATAATAATTGCAGCGCTGCAATGATTATATAAATGTAACGTTCACGGCGTTATACTCGCCGAGCCATCATATCGCTTGTAATACACCGAAAATGGCGGACCTATTTACCGTCGACTAATGCAAAACTTGAATTTTCAGGTTACCCGAGGGCTCTAAGACTATGTAAGGTGAGCTGTACACAGATTCCATGTACAAGGTCCGACCGGAAAGTATCCTACTTTGTGCTACATCAGGCGAAAGGGTTGATCTCCCTCAATAGTAACCATGCTCCATTCGATACACTCTCCTTGAAATACCGCAATCTTCTCCCAGCGAATCTCCCACCTGCGAAGCAGTTTTCAAATTCACCTGTCCGAATTGTCAACCACCTCCGCACCGTGTAACGTTACCTTCAACACGTTCAAGATTACTTGAATGCTATAGCACTCAAAGTAAGCCGCATTATCGTGCACTCAATTCTATATAGCGTTTATGTTTTGAAATCGTTCTGCACTTCAGCGTAATGGATAGACTGCGGATCTTTATGCAAAGTAGAATTAAAAATAATACGGAAAGACTGTTCCGTTTTTCTGATATTTTCACTGCTCTGAATTTCATTAGATTTGTTTTAACAATATTTTATTGCATAGTAGAACAGACTTTGTATTCCAGGTCCTGTCGAAGAAAATGTCAATGAACAATCGCATTCGTTCTTCGCGTTTAACGAAGGCGCTGCTGCGAGCCTCTAGCGGGAACTTTAAACAGATTAATCCTAATGCGACAAACAAGTGCAGTATCGCTTTCTGGAATGATACCTTGTTGACCTCCATCCGATAGTACTAGAGGAATTAGCTGACAGTAGGCGCGTTCAGCTTCCGTCATAACAAGTTCCGTGCAGGTAACCTCCTTTCGTAATTAACCTTTTCACTCGGATCTGTGAAGGACCAAATTACTATACTTTATTGTTGTATTGAATTATAGTTGTGCTCCACTATGACAGCTGCTCATACCTTGAGTACTGAGTGATTTTTCGGAGGAGATGCGTACTCTTTAATTGTTTATTCAATATTCAGAAACGCGTAAATAGGTCTCGTAATGCGTGACATTTTTGTTATGAAATAAATCTTTCAGAATGTTTATCGGACGCCTTTCGATAAACAGTTGCTATGTATGAAAGCGAGGGATGTTCCAACGAGACAGCATAAATGAGAAGGGGAGACGTCCATTGTCACAGTAAACAGGCGCAGGGTGAAGTTTATAAATATTGTCTTTGCCGTAAATAATAATGAGCAGACAGCTACCAACTAAGTCGAGATGCAGCGCGTGCATACAGTGGCATAGACTGCATTTAAAACGGAATATCTTTCGTAAAATCGTACCAAAATGATTTGAATATTTCTGAGATGTTAAAGAAGCTAATTAAACAATGTCTGTCATTTCAACCAATTGTAAATTTTCAATAAAATTTGTCCAGACGTTGTCTAATGAATTAGTCCTTTTAATATCTGAGAAATCTCAGCTGTCTCGATTGGATTTTTAGTTTTAATATGTTGATATGCATCGAACACGTGACGCAGATATCGATACATATTCCAGCCCAACGAAATTTATTTCACTCATCTGAAATCCGAGCGACTGAGCAATATTTCTTCGTGGGAATATGCAGGAAACTTTTAAATGAACTTAACGAACTTGTATCCAGCATTAATGATACTGCTGCGAAATCGCTTGAAGCGGGTTAACTTTCCTGCTTGTCGGCAGTAAATTACTTTCTTCGGCGTAAACGGGAAGTAAATCAACAAAATGTTTAAAATATCAGTGTTCTTTCAGATGCGATAAATCTTTGGACCCGATCTCGAGAGACGAACCATAATGATTCCGCGACGTTAAGGATCCTATGTAGATGAGAACCGTGTGACAATGTTTCCTTGTACGTATTATATTTATTAATATTTATTTATATAATATAATATTAATCATGATATTAATACTATATAATATTAATTATAATATCAATACTATATAATATTAATTATAATATTAATACTATATGATGTTAATTATAATATTAACATACAGAGATTGATTCTTATCGGTTTCTAAGTAGAATAAATCTTTGTCATAATCACTTATATCCTGCAGTCACGTACGATAATTTATTGTTTATTTGTCTGATGCCACGACAGGTATTCGTTGCACCAGCGCACGCGTTACACACATCAGAATGGAAATTAATTAATAGTGTGCAATAGAAGCATAACAATCATTAGCATTCATTCTCCTTTGAGGACAAGCATCGATCGTCAATAATGTCGACATTGAATTAAGCTTGGACTAATCCAACGATATCAATTTCCCCTAAGTAATTATGCGATTTATGTATCGCCATAATTGTATGTACGCATCGGAGCATAAAGTTAATCACAAGTACAAGTGCTGAAATTGAAATCTATTTGGTGTCGGGATGTAACAAATATTTATAGATATATCAAACCATTTGTTCAGTCCGATAAATTATGTATTTATAAATTATACTTTAGCCATCCGAGACGACATACAGGGTGTCCGAATTTAATCTACGAATGAAAATAACTCGTCGATTGCACGCTGCAGTTTTCTGCAGGTAAACAAATGAAGGGCGAACAATATTAGACTTCTACATCCTTTTAAAAAAATAATAATAATATTTTGACAATATTTTTGGGTGAAATCGCTTGTTCCAAAGACAATTTCCTGCCGAGAGAAATACTTTCCAATAGAGCCGCATTTTATTTTTGCTAAACGCGAACGTCTCGATGCATTCGCGTCAGGCGATTGGATCCAGGTGTTATGTCAGTTACACGTCCGCCTCGGTTAGCTCCGGGTAAATCCGGGTCGCGCGGCCTGAATGAAAAAAAGGGCACCGTAATTTCATATACTGTTGCTGGTTCTTATCTTGTCCGTCCGCAGTGGAAGGGTTAAATCTCTGTTGATTTAAGAACGAATCAAAACATGGCTCGCGTATAAATCAAGCTTTCGTCGCTCTCGCAATCGCGCAGAGTTGATTACCAAGTCGACGAATGGAATTTATAGCGGCAAGACCCCCTCCCGTCTTGTGCCCCCCTGCCCCTACACCCCAACACCCCTCTCACGGCCGTGCTAAATATCGGCCAGCTGATATCCGCGTAACGCTTTTAACGGCGACGAGTAATAGAGGCGTCGCTCGTTTTAATTATCAATCTCTCTCCCCCGCGCGGTCTATCGATGTAATCCTTTCTTTCCTCTCTCTCTCTCGTTTCACGTAGGGAGAGGGGCTATTATTTACGACTTGATGTCATGCATGCAGCTGTTGGATAAAAGTGTCCCGGTAAACTGAAGCCCTTATCGATCGCGAGGAACGAGAAAGAGGAAAAAGAGGGCAAGGAATAGGGTGGAAGAACCGTGGAGCGGTGAAGTGGTCGGCTACACGGGCATGAAATGTATGAATTTTCCATGCGAGCTTTGGCTCTCCCGCTGATTTCTTTCCTCTATTTCGTTCTTCACCGCCAATTTCTCCCGCCGGCGTCGCATTAGCGCAGCGCAAAGCAAGAGCCACTACTTCCGCGCTTTCATGCCACCGGGATTAATAACTTCCCACTCGTTTTCCACTGTCAAGGCCTGATCACTGGATCGTTTGTTTACCCGCGAGAGCTCCGCCGACGATTCAACATTGATTAACGCCTGACCGTCGCGGCTTCCGACAGCCGGCGCTCTTCAAATGTCTCTCCGCGCATCTCGAACCTTTCGAGTCGAATTATTTTCAAACCTCGCGCTCGAAATTCATCGATCCGGATTGATATTGACAGTATTACTGAAATAGTGGAGCTCTCATTGTTCTAGGGTGACCGCCCTTGCTTTTATTTTTCGGCGTAATTACATTTATATTCTTCGAGTCAGATATATCAAATTTTCTTATTCAAAAATAAACGCGGTAAAGGAATAAAAAATGTTTAGTAAATTTTTAATACTTTTCAATATAATTACATTGCAATTTATTGCTGATAATAAAATTTGTCTTGCGACAACGTGTAAGTTTTCTTTTATGAAACGTGTAAAGGATTTTTAAAGCCTCAGGAATTTAGTTAATTGACGACATTCTACAGTATTAATTGTTTTTGTTCTTTCGAATGATTTGAACAGTTGAAAAGATGTCCACTAAAACTTAGCATTCGTCCAGAGGAGAGCCGAGGCCGGGAATTAGAGTGTGTTACGTTACAAAATTTTGTCGAGTAGAAAGTTACGAGGAGACCAGGAGCGTAAAATTTTTAAAAACCAGGGTACTAATAACTTTACGGGGGAAATTTATGCGCAGTAAAAACCGTTGGCTATTTTACGTGGAAAAAATTTGGAATTATAGCTGCATATTCTCTTTTCACGGGGACAATACCATGGTTCGCGGACATTATTGTTACAGTCTGTTCACGAGTAGTAATTTATGTAAATGCGAGTAGCAAACGCGAAACACGAAAATAGAGGCAAACAAATGGAAAGAAAAGAGGAGAAAGGTACAGAAAGAGAATTGCAAGCGGGTTCCAAGATTTGAATTGATTTGTGTTAATTTTGAACTTATATCTATATGCATAACTATTTTGCAACGATAGCTGAACCGGCATATTTTATTAAAAATTTTATTAAAAGTATTATCCGTAGAAACGGCTGTTAATTAAAAGCCACAGATTCTGGACCGAAAATTATTCAAACCGATTCATTCTGCTCCGCGTAACAGTGTATTATTAACTGGTAAATACACGTAACCGAGAGATCCTTAAAGGAATTCGTAACTAATGAACACGAAGGAGGAAACGTAATCCTCAAACGTAGCTGATTACGTTCGCTGGAATTGTTAAGTAACGACACATGTACTCGGTATGCAGTGATCAACGATGCATGAAGACCACAGTCGGAGGAGTCTGCAGTAGTCGGTCGATGTCAGCTGCATTTCATCCGGCAACTTCGGAGCAGATTTTTTGAAAAATCGAACGTCAACTATTCAATGTAGGTCTCGGCTTACTCTCGCATGCGGTTACAGTGGCTCGCGAAAGTGTACGAACACCTTGACAAACGGAATAACTTCTTCCGACTTGAATATTTCTCAGATGCTTACTAGACAACGTCTGGCAAATCTCTTACAAATAACTTATGGCTTTTTAATATTTATAAGAATTCCATTTGTTAGAAATATAATCAAGCACCCCTTGGATATTTTGCCATTTAATTTGTTAGTGAAAATAACTGACAGAATCGGAAGTACGCAGTAATTTCGAGTCGAGCACGAATGCATCTGAAATCAATTTTGTCCAAGTCTAGTTCATATAATAATAATCCATCAGCCCCTCAGCACTATTTTATGGCTTTTTCATACTTTCCACTTTCGATCAAAATCGCGCTCTCGATTCAGTGCAAATAAAATGTTGAAATTTGATTTTACTCGATTGTTAAAAGATAATTGACATCATTCGATTCTCTTCTGCTGAAAGCTCTTGCGTGTGCATACAAAATGAAACATTTCTGCAGTTGCTTTTTAACTCTGCCCGCTTTGAAGTTGAACGGTCCAAGCGGATTGCATAAGTCCTGGATAATTTGCTTGCCTAATGCCTTTGCTTTGTGAGCATGCAGAGCCAGGGAAAAATTATGTGAACGCTATGCTACTGGGAATGAAGTTTTTTATATGCACACGGCGATCGTTTTATCTTTGAGCTTGCTATAATTTGGTATAAATGCGCGATAACAATTTTTGTTGGACTTTTTCTCTGATCAACGTTAATGAAAATAATTACGCGTAATTCATTGTTTAGTCGATGCATGCGCAACCAATCGAATAAAACCGTAGATTAATCTATACTATATAAAAATCCGTCAGAGTATAGAGCAAGTTCATTGCTCCAACTTTAGAATTCCGTTTCTCTCATCCCCAATAACAAGCGGACGTGTCATAATCCCACGAGTTTCAGAAAGACAAGGCAGGAATTAGCTTTTAACTACTCTTAGACACTGATGTGCCTGGGGAGAGCCAGAAGATGGTGAAAATTTCGTTTTCCTGATAAAGTTAGCGTTTAGTACGAAAGAGGAGAAATGTCTTCCCATGAAAGGCGAAGTAACATCTTAATGGAAAAGAAAATGTCGCTTTGCTGCAAAGCTACAATTTTAATAGATCTCGACGAAGACATAGTGGTTTATTCCCGTTGAATTTTTAGTCAGTCTGAACGTAATTCACCAATAACAGAACGAAGCTGAACTCGCTTTTCTATTGAACAAATAATAGTCTTTCTGAAATTCGATGTTTGATCGCGTAGCCGACAGAAAAGCGATAAACTTTTCCTGCGAATTTCTTTTTATCAAATTAACAGAGGTGCTCGTAAATAAATTCGTAAAATATAAATCAATAAATATAGAACGAATATAAAATGAAATAAATAAATGTAAAATAAATATAAAATGAAATAAATAAATGTAAAATAAATATAAAATATACATTTAAAAAATCTCGGTCAATTTTCCTAAAAATTGCAGGATGATATACCGAAAATATTGTCAAATAGACAGCAGGAGGGGACTATAAGGGAATTAATAGAATATTTGAAACGACGGCAGCTGGTTGGATAAAAAAAGAAGTGGCCGCGCGAGGCAGTAACATTTCCAGTATTCGCAAACGTAAGAGAGTCGGCCCAGCGACTGCTTTGTCCTGTGCAGACTGCGCAATAATTTTTATGCAGCATGTATGTCAACAGCGGTGCACTCCACTCAAAGGAAAAAAAGAGTTCAGGTGTTCGAATTTCGCGGCGTTCCGGAGTTCGAGGATGCATTTAAACTGTCGAATAGAACCGCGCGAATGGCTTAGGTTTCACGTTAAATGGAGACAGACCGTGGAAATCGACTCCCACAATGCCAATTGTTTGCCACGATTTACAGGTAAGTTTGCCAGGAAGCAACGTGCGACAACGTGCAACCAGGCTTGCTATAGCTCTCCGAATAACGAAAGCGGCTCGAATTCCGCTGAATTTTCTGGCTTCGCCGAAAACATCGCGTCCTATGAAATATTATGCTCACAGTTCGATGCTAACATCGGACACTATATTTCCGTGCGAAATTTTTCCACGTGATTGCAGGAAATAGGAGTTCGGCCAGAAATTATTTTCATAGCGAAAACGAGCTTGGCTCGTTATTATACGTGGATGGGTTGGAAATATATTTTCCTGAAACCAATTTTTTAAATTATACCTATAGTAAATCAAACGCGTTTTTGAGCACTCGATGGAGTCTATTTTAATATGCTCGTCGAATAAAATATACATATACGTATATTATATATATATATTTTAGACATACTTAATATACAGATAATGTGAACTGCTCTAGTTCTTTATGTAATTAACATAATTAATATTTATTATTAAAAATACCGCGAGGAGTTTGCTTTTCATTGAGAGATGGCGCTCAGGTCCATCTCCATGGAAATATGGAATTTTCGAAGAGTTCTGTTGTTTCATTTCGTTCCATTAGGTTGAACGAGAAAAAGGTTTAATCCAAACGTACGATATTCGGATAATAAGCAGAACGAGGAAAAATTTTCCATTCTTACTGTAACAGTTGCGGTAGCATACAACTTATAATTAGCGTTACTACGATGCAACATCTTTTAAAACAGGTTTCTCACTAACGAACGTGGAAAATAAAAGGAGAAATATGTTTTTAATGACGAGATTAAAATTGTGACGAAAATATCTTTTTTCTCGGCGAAATGGCTAACTTTTGGAAAACAATTGTATACAAGTTGTTAAAAATACGCTGTTATTTAAAACAATCCTTGGGGAAAAATTTTGCTTCATGAAATAGCAGGACACCTGCCGAAGATGCTCCAGAAATTTTAACGTTGCCAGAATGACGTCTTTAAAGATTTATATTATTTATAATTTCGTTATTTTGTTCACGGATTCGAGCGAATCGTTTTTGCTTTGTGAAGATGCGAGAGAAGGGATAGATTTTTCAAAGGTCCGAAACTAGAACAGCCCATTAAGTTGAAAACGAAACAATGATATTTGACATTTTTCCGAAGCTTTTACTGTTTTGTATTCCCCGCGCGCATTGTTGTCGCGAATGCATAAAATCAGCAGTCTGTTTATGACACGGCGGAGAATTTATAATTTTGAAGAAAAACTTACGGGATATTCGTCTGCGACATTTCGGGACCCGATGTGCCAGGCACGATTAGTCAGAGAAATCCCGAGTGACCGTCGCCATGTCAAATAAACTAGCGGAATTTTCACGCAAATTCGCGCTTTCATAGATCAACTTAGACAGATTGCAGTTAAATATTATTCAAGAAATAATATTACCGCTGTAACCTATAAACAAAATGGCTCTGGATTCGATTCTGTTAAATATTACAATTTTACAATGGATCAGTAGCCAATGATAATAAAATTGTCTACTTCGAGACAAAACTTTCTGCAACGATACTTGAAATATAATATTAATATTGAAAAAAACTTTATGCAATTAAATCTAATTCTCAGTTGCTTTTATTTAAAATTTCTGAACTGACTTTCTTTAACATTTCTGTGTAATAATACTAAGCGTAGGAATTTTTCAGCAATCGTCGAGATAAAAATATTTTCCATCCTCAATTCACGTTTATTTCCAAGAAATATTTGAAACGCGAGGCTCCTTTATGCACCGCTCGTAAAATGATAAAGAAGAATAAACATCTTTTGTAGAATTCATTCTACGTTCGAGAAAATCGATTTGGGGATTCGACTGATACGGGTAGCTACGCTCGCGTTTAAAGTAAGAAGAAATGAAAAGTCATGGACAGACTAACGGGTAGCTAAATCCCATGGAATAACTTGCATGCTCGATGAATATTGGGATTTGCTTTCTTGGGTAACCGAACGCGATGTAGAAAGATTTTACTGTATATTTTCGGCTTACCCCTACGCGGCCATTTATTCGCTTTTGGCTTTGTTACAAATTAAAATACACTTCGTCCGTATCTACACGCCTACATGGTAGAACGTGCTCTGTGTAGAGTGTTCCAGACATCATCGTACAATAACAAAGGCTTGATTCCGGTTGAAAAAATAAACCGAAATTCTCGCGCACGGGGCTATTTTTGAAAATAATCCAATTGAAACACTTTGGGAACACGCGCGGTTAGAATGTTCAAAAAGTGGAAACGCTGGTTGAATTAACTATGCAGATGCGAAGGTCTTCGGGATAGTTGGCAAAATATTATAATTATCGTTTATTAATATATATTCTGCTGTAATAAAATATATTCCCCGTGAATTACGAACTGTATACAGTAGATATATTAATGTGAACGTATAACAATAGACATGGAATTGTTTGAAACATTGCATATACGAATTCTAACTGCATATCGCAGGTATTATGACGTACCTTTCCAAATAGCTGGAGATTACAACGGTAAGGCGATCGACTAATCCCATACCATTAGTACACTAACCGGGAATCTGAAGAAAATCGAAACCGGAAGAACTCCTCGGTCGGTAGGATTTGAATAGCGAATCCTTTAAATGGAAAAGGAAACCGGACTGCAGAAACTGTTGTCGTTTCATTTTCGAACGCGCAGCCATTGTCGTTTTAACGCCTCAAGTAGAAGCTGGCTCTCCACTGTTTCGCGGAAAAATTCACGTCTTGACATTTCGAGCCACTTCCTTCTCTTGCCCAAGAAAACACATTCGCCTCCCATTGGGGAAGATCTCTCCGGGCCGTGCTATCAACATAGTAACCGCTAAAAGCAAACAACCACTGCAGCGATCGTTCGCGAGCTCCTGTTCGGATACATCGGAAGGCAATTGTCTCGCCAGTGAGATATTTAGTTCGCTGCCGCAACCGAGAGAACGTATCCCGTGAAAACTGATCGTTTCTTAACTCAGGGAAACTCTGTTACTGTCCGCCGCAGGTCGAGAAGGAAGCCAAATTCTCCCTAACTGTCCCGAGTGGACAATTTCGGAAGAGCGGATAAGATTATTCGAGCCACGCGGATCGTCTTTGTAATCGCCGATTGTCAACAACTATAAAAACGATGGGAAGGTTTTAATGATCCTATCTTCTCTACCCTAATTGTCCATTTGTGTTTGCAAACGCAGCAGAAGATTGCTAGAAATTTCGAATAAAGAGTATAAAGTACTGCTTTCACATTTATGCGAGAGAGTGTTCCTAACCACGATGTTATTTCGCGAGCACCCGGTACATCGGCGAACGTGTTTGCTCGACGTCTTCGGTATCCGAAAACTAAACAACCCTCGTGTTCGATCATCGTCATTACAGGGAACACTTGCATTTTGGCAGGATTACGACATGGCATGCTAACGAGGAAACAGAACGTTAAATCCGTAATTCCGTGGAAGATTCTGTGCACAGCGTAGCCCGTCACAACGTTGGCCTATACATCAACCACAAACACCCGCGATTTACGTTTATTTGCTTTCACTTTATATAGACCTGCAGACTTCGTGCACCCCGTCGCTCCTCATCTCTCTAATGCGCTATGATTTATGAAGTCATTGCCCTCTGATCTGATAATTTTCATCCGCGCGAATAATTTATTGCGAGCGCAGGAACAACAAACATGCTTCTGATCGGAGTCACGGATAACTATGGATGAAGTGTCCGATGGTGGTTAGGGGATCAATGTCTAATGGACGCGTTTATTTTGTTTCTTTTGTTTATCAGTGCTTTCAACCAATAGAAAGTTGTTGCATATAAATAGATTCGATATCTTTTTCTTCTTCTTGGCTATATTTTTAGAAACTTGCGTCGTTTATTAATTATCGAACGTGAAGAATTCTTTTGGTAGAAGGTGTGGATGGAGTTGCCATTATTATGTACTGGCTGTTATGCAGTTGTCAATTAGGACGGATTCAATTTTTTGTTCGATAACTAAAACCAGTGCTGCAATTAACGGTCCAAAGTATGCTAACATCTGATTGCTCTAAACTTTGGATAACGACTTAACTTTCTTCATTAAAATCTGAACTGCACTTCAAGCTTCCTCCCAACCGAGGCTTTCCTAAATGAAAGAAATCGACGACTATATTCTATTATTGTTTATTGCGATCAAGTCTTTGGCCATCATTTTCTTAACCTTTATACATTTGTTAGATTCGTGCAACATTCATACGATATTATTTATACCGAGAAACAAGCCTGAGACTAAAGTAGATGTGTCCCAGTTTCTATTATTAATTTTTATATTTCTTAATTAGATTGACACCTCTCCCTGATAATAAAATAATAAAAGAAAGATCAAAATGCTATTGGACTCTATTGATTTACGAGTTCTCTTGCATCTCAGGAATGTACATGCGCATAAATGCATAAATACCTGCCATCTAATTGCCATTGTGCTCTTGCAAAGTTTCTCTGGATGTTCTCAGCTTTTATTTCTTATTGTTTATTTACTCGTCCAGCCTTCCATTGGTAATGGATTTATCTGTTCGCCTTGGCCTAGCCCAGGTTTCCTCCCAGTCCCGGCGAACTTTTATGCACGTTTGACGACTATACTTGCACGAACATCAACGAGTTAGATCTTCCGATGCTCTCCTTACGACTTTCTTACCGTTTCCTGCTTTCTGGCTGCCTTCCCAAGATTTTGCTCCAGTCTGATTAACCTTCTAACCTGACTAACCTCGCAAACGTTCGCGTGCGCACTTGTAGATTTATTAGTTCGCTACGTTTACAGAGTTTCCCCGTGCTCCCACGACCAGCTCGTGCCTCGCCGCCAATCTCTCGCCGTTTCTATTTTTGTCCTTTCCTTCTTCTATCTCTGAAATTTATGCAACCTCTCGTGGCCTATCAGTCGTTCCCCTTTAAATTTGAATTAGAATGGACGAATATTCGGATGGATACACGGACGTACACTCTCGTGGAAATGGTCGCTTCTTGATCAGTCAGTTGCAAAAAGTAGAAATCAAATGAAGAGTTCTTTCTTTTCTCTAATATAGTCACAGTACGTTTAGAATTATATATTAATTTTATATATTAATTATATAATAGCATAAGCGTCGTTCAATAAATTGTTTGTCATAAATACAATGTAAAATCTGCCATCTATTAATGAGAATGAACTTTCGTTGTACTTCTTTCGGATTTCGTGTTGCAACGCGCATTGATCTCGTTTATCTATTATCTACATCGAGTACATCACGATAATACCAGTTCGCTCAGCATTTAACTTCATTAACCCCGCGGATTGACCGATTGTGCACACATTCGCACTCATATGGTAACCGAGACCAACCAAAATCCGATGCTAATGAAGTTTCGGCGACTTAAAACTGCGCACGTTTAGCAAAGATCATCGCGCGCGATTAAAGCTGCTCCCTGCATCGATTCCGAGCCGTTTTTATCCAGCATTTTCGCTGCTCTGCTGCCCACGGACACGTAATTCCGAATTGATTTCGCGACAAGTGTAAATGGAAACTTTCGTTGCTCCATTGTAAAATAATTATTGCCCGGATTTATCGATCAATTAGACCCCTTTGATTAATATTAAAGAACTGTTTTATCGTCGATAACGCCACTATTCTGGAATGCGTATCGAGTAGCTCGATTGTAGTTATTCGTTTAATTTTTCAAGCAGTAATCAACACTTTATAATTGGAAGCAGAGTCGCGTTAATGACGTTGTATTTCAATTATATGTTAATTGAACTAGGTTTTAATTCGATCGCATAATTTAAATCGTTCAGTTCATTAAATTGCCAATTATTTTAATCGCAATTGTAGTGCGACTGAAGTATATACTTCTGGAAATTAGAACTTCGAAGGAGTGGAATACATTTTTATTTTCTTCTCTTGTCATCTAGGAATTTATAATTTCTTAATTCGTAGTCTATTTAATATTGGTGTATCAATGTTTCAATTTTTAAGAATCGTGAACAATTTTGAATATTTCTCCAACGCTGCCAGGAATACGTACGACCATTCTTCCTTGTCCTCGTCATATATTCAACATCTCAAAGTCACAATTAGGTCGTTCGAAGAAGTTAACAAAAATAATGACACGGGGAAAATGATCTTCTGATGAAAAAAATGGCGATGATTGACATTGTACACGTTGGGAACGCAGCTGTTGTCTTCCAGGAATGAATAAAAAATACCTTACGCTACCTTCATGGCCATCGAGTGTATCCAGTAGTACAACCGACAAGATTATTTTTGGGTCACCGTATGTACAATCCGAGGACGAAAATAATAGTGTAACTTCGTGAAATTGTTACTATCATATCGGTATTAATATTCCATTTCGGACGCTCTGATCATGCGATTTTCTTATAAACATTAGTTCGCCAGATTCCCCCAAATTAAAAATGCAGTTTTTGTAACGTTGAATTGTTCTGTCATTATCAACCTTTATTAAATAAATGGCTTAGTTGTTCAAAGAGGGTACAAATGCAACTTTCAGCTGTATTCTTCAATTTCCGATAAAGTAAAAACCATACAAAACGGCGAAATTATTCGTTGTTCCCGAAAGCCACCCTTGTAAAACATTAATTGCTGGCCGTCGCAGTTCAGAAGTACCGAGATACTTGAATTAAAAAAAAACTCTCTCATTCATAAATTCAAAACTATTATCTAGAATGCAGCGTGCGGGATTTCGAACATTTTAATAATTGCAGACGTGCATTTTAAACGTTCGAATATCTAAACGTCGTTCTAATATAATATTCCACGCGCTTGAAGCTTTAAAAAAATAAAGAGAGAGGAATAAATTATTTCGAACCCTTCGCGCGGTGTCCTAGTTGGAGATTAACCCTTTGCTTGCACAACTTTAAGGCATATTGTTGCATTGCATAATATCTAAGCTTCAATAAATAATTAATAAATATTATTTCTCCTCGTTAATCTTTGCACATTATGTAGCACCGTTCGTCCAACGAAAATGAATTCCGAGCAGCGTGACGACTCCGTATAAACTCGATACGACCGCAAAGGGTTAAATATTTCCGAGTGGCTGGCGCGACCGTAGAATACCGGATCGGAAAGAGTTCCGGAGAAACAGCAGTTTTTCGCGCGAGCACATGTTGAGCCTGAACAATAATCGTCGCGCTATAAACTGGAAGTTTCCGAAGTGCAACGTAGATTAAGCTTTAGCAGTTCCCGGGAAATGAAGCGGAGGCTCTAGCAAGGGGTTGAAGCCCGAAGGAAATTCCGCCGCGTTGCCAAACTCCCGCCGCTGGCGGACATTGGTGGATGCCACAACTCCTTTCCACAGGAAACGGGATACAGACAACGGAACATCCGCAACGGAGACAGGGAGCGTCTATAGTGTCTCACCAGTCAGAAAGTTATTTAAAGTCAGATTTAGATTAGATTACGGCTAGCGATTCAACGGGAGTTAAGCAATTAGATTTTCAAAGGTAATCAGATTCTGATTATTAGTTTAAATTCGCGGGGACCAAGGCGTGCCGTGCAAACTGTGCCCGGAGCTTTGCAGCTGTTACGTTTGTCGGAACTCGTAAAATGCCTCACCAGCCAATTACATTTCAGCGATACTGCTGTTTATGCCTCCCATTTCAGTATGCCCAATAAAATTAAGAACATTCGAGGGCTTTCGTCGAGCTATAATATTTTATAATATTTATAGTCGAATGTATAATATTTTTCAGATCAGGCATATCGAAGTTGTTCATTACATTTCTTGTTATAATTTAATATTTTGTTATTGAGCACACTAGTAGTGCCCTAACATATGTAGTAAAATATACTAATATATATAAAATAATCCTGACACATACATAGTACTCTAAGAGCAACGAAAGGATTTGGAAAGTATGACTTTAAAACACACCTTAAAATGCTCCTGATATGCGCCGGCCGGGTCGTGCTACCATGCTTATAGTCGATGGTTCGATTCAAAAAATCAAAAAAAATTCAGGAGCAATGGTGTGTTGATCTCAGATAGCCTGTCTTAAAGCAGACACTTTTGGCTTCCATGTAAGCCTAATAAAGCCAAAATCCGTCCATGAGAACACGCCTTAAATGCTCCTGATATGCGCCGGCCGGGTCGAGCTACCATGCTTATAGTCGATGGTTCGATTCATAAAATCAAAAAAAATTCAGGAGCGATGGTGTGTTGATCTCAGATAGCCTGTCTTAAAGCAGACACTTTTGGCTTCCATATAAGCCTAATAAAGCCAAAATCGGTTCATGAGAACACGCCTTAAATGCTCCTGATATGCGCCGGCCGGGTCGA